>APFE030340217.1:107543-125439 GCA_000404065.3 Pinus taeda
TAGATAAATAAAATAATTAAATAAATTTAGGTCCCTCCCCCTTGGGCCTGGTCAATCCTAGCTGTTAGAGGTCCAGTTAACCATTACCCTGTCAATTTTAGCTGTTGGAATGGCCTGTTGTCCCTATTTATTGCATCGCTCAGATTGGATCTTCAACTTGTCCTGAAGATGAACCACACTGGTTGGTTCGAAACGCGTCGACAAATGATTTGTTATGTGATTTTGCCAAAATTATTCTCTAAAAAAGACAAGGAATCATGTCGTTAGGAAGCAATAACTTCTTGGCTAAAACTGCGCAGAGCTCAAGCCTAGTGTTCCAATTAGAACAGTGCGTGAACGACAAATTTTGCTCATTTCATGAAGATAAGCACCGAGAAGTGTCTTGTTTGAATTGGAAACGAGTTGTAGGCTCAGTATGTGACTATATGCCAAGCATAGTTAGTAGTTCGCAGGACCAGTCGGTAGGCATGGATGATGACGAGGATGATGCACCTGATGAGACACCAAGCAATGGGCAAGTTATCAATTTGTATCAGTTCTTGCAATTAGTGCAAAAGACAAACACCAAGAAGTAGCTCGAAAAGTGAAATGGTCGATATAATCTCAGAAGTCAAGGGGCTCCACCTACAATTAGGGAAATGTAATAAAGGCTTGAACTGCTAAGGAAGGTTGATCCACCAACCATCCAAAAGCCGAAAACACAAAGCGAGCCCAAGGAGATAGTGGCAGACAAGAGTATGTCCATGAGCAACAAACTGCAAAACACTCCGCTAGACAATACAAACACAAGTCTGATCCCATACATCTCAGTGAGTCTACCTGCACTGGATTACAATATTGTGGAAGGCATGAAGAAAACTCATGCAAGCATCAGTTTGTTCGAGTTGGCCATGATTCAAAGTCAGCGGGATATTCTGCTGCTTGCACTAGGGAAACATCTACTAACAGTGTAACTTCTATCAGCAAGGGAGCAAGCACATCTCCCAATTCACTCACAATTGTGCTCAACACACTTCGGATGGAAGAAGCAAACTCTGTTTTCCCTTCATTCTTACTTTCATTTGAAATTTTTAACTACATTCACAATTGTTTGGTTGATTATGGAACGTCAACCAATGTCATGCCACTCTCCATTTCCAAGAAGATCAATGCGCAATGGAGCATGACATCTACGCAGATCATCCAACTCAATCATACATGTGTACCAGCCATTGGTGAGCTTTGGGATGTGATCATCCGACTATCTCATGACATTTGAGTTCACCAGTGCATAAACATTATTTTTGAGTATATACTGGAAGCATATGTCTTACTACTCAGTAGAGACTGGTCTAGCAAGTTGAATGGATATTTTTCTATAGATTGGTCACACTTGTGGCTTCTGTATCTGGGCAAAAGAAACCAAATCCGGGTGTTATCTGAGAGATACAGGAGGCATAACATCACTCCCATCAATGGTGAGAATGAACCATTGGCCTTCATGGAGCTCATGTTCAGCAACTGCCTCTTGGAAACAATGCTGGGGTGTTATCTCACACAGCCAGCTCCAACCCCACTAGACATGCAGTTGGTTCTCCTTCCTTGCCCAACTGATGGAAATGCAATTTGTACAATGCATTATAACACTAGTAGTTGTAGCAGTAGCAGTAGCATTAGTACAAGCGCGTTGAATGTTCTGTGTACAAATGAGTTGTGGACCATGAACTTTGACAGATCAAAGACACAGGATGGATCTCGAGCTGGGTGTGTCTTAATCAACCCAAAAAACAGGAAACCTCTAATCTTGAGCCACTTGGAGTTTGAGTGCATGAAAAACATTGCTGAATATGAAGCACTCATGTTGGGCTTGCGAAAAGCCATTAGCCTCAACGTTTTTGCGCTCAAAGTGGTAGGTGATTCAGAAATAGTGGTAGAGAAGGTACATAACACTATACACTATTTATCACCTCATCTAAAAAGTTACTAGCAAGAGGTATGGTGACTAACCTCTAACTTCCAAGCATTTAATATCACTGATGTGCCAAGAATGCATAATGACACTATCAAAGCTTTAGCAAACACAACTTCTAGAATGTCACCTCTTAGGAAAGATTTAATATTGAAATTTTGTATAAGCCTTCTATCCCTAATAACATAGCTAATTTATGTGTTTTTGACGATGATCAATAGATACTACATTTCATGGCCAATGCTGATGTCTTCAAAGACACAGTGATTGACAAAGATGAGCATCAGTAGTCTTTGTAAGCTAGGGTTGATGATAAGAAATGCATCCTCATCCCCAAGGGTGTGATATATTTGGAAAATATCTATGATTTGCATAACTACTTTTAGGGGCCAAGGAACAAAAAAAACACATAGCTCCACCACGATGCACAAACTGATAATCCTGGGAACATAACAAGATCCAAAGTTTGTCAAACTCACGTGTTACATGTAGTAGGAAAGGCAAGCCTTTGTTCGCTTGTTCAAATAGTATCGGGATGTGTTCACGTGGACATATGATGATATGAAAACTTACAACATGTGAATAATCCAACATTTCATTGCACCCAAAGAAGGGGTCAAGCCATTTCAGTAGAAGCTAAGGAAAGTACATCCATGACTTGAACCCCTCATAGAGAAAGAGCTGACCAAGCTGTTGGTTGCACAGATCATATACAGAGTTCATCATTCCACATGGGTTTCTAACCTTGTTCTTGAAATTAAGAAGTCTCGGGAGATCCACTTGTGTATTGATTTCTGAAACTTGAACCACGCCTCAGATAAAGACAATTACCCCATGTCGTCTATGGAGCATATTTTATAGACAATATCTTGGGAAGAAATGTTTTCCTTACTTGACGGGTTTTCAGGATATAATCAAGTCCTATTAAGGGAACCTAATCGACTCAAAACTATATTTTGTACCAAGTGCAGTACGTTCACATACAGACGAATGCCATTTGGGCTTGTGAATGCAGGCACAACCTTTCAGTATGCCATGGACATCACCTTCTGAGGACTCATCAGATAGAGCGTAGTGGTGTACCATGATGACGTGACTATCTTTTCAAGAAAATGGTCACACCACATGCGCGATGTGAAAAAAATATTTGAGTGATTTGGGAAATACGAGATTTCCTTAAATTCCAAAAAGTGCGTAGTGTCTGAGGGGAACCTCCTTAGGCACATCATTGCTAGAAGTGGGATCAAGGTTGATCGGGACAGGGTCCAGACCATTACACAAATCCATCACCCAGCCAATGAGAAAGTAATGCAATTCTTCTTGGGAAAGATATACTTCCTCCAAAAGTTCATCTCAGACTATGTGCAGATAGTAAAACCAATGGAAGACATGCTAAAGAAGGATGCATTCTATAGCTCGGGCAAGAGGGAAAAGAATGCATTCACCCATATGCACTTTATAGCCCATATTTCAACAAAGATTTCTTACTATACACCTTCACCTATGACAACTCACTTGTTGTAGTACTCACTTAGAAGGATGAGTTAAATGACGAATGTCCCATCTCCTTCATGAGAGAAAGCATGTATGGACCTGAACTCAACTACACTGCCATTGACAAACAAGCATATGCAGTATACAAGGCAGTGAAACACTTCAAACCATACTTGATGAAGAACTATTACACAGTTTATGTGCATCAACCAACAGTCTCCTCATTGTTCCTACAACAAGAGCTCAGTGAACGACATATGAACTGGATGACAGGCTTGCAAGAGTATGATCTTGACATCAAGGCAGTTCAAACTATCAAGAGTCATGGTCTCTATAGACTCGCAGTTGAGGTAGTCCATGCATAGGAGGAGGAAGAAGAGCTTTCTCACTGGGGGCAGGAAATCGAAATGAATGATGTAGAGTGAACACCACCCACTATATGTGGAAACTCTTGGTACGAATATGTGCACCAGGAGCATGGCACCATACCCTCTCACTTCTCCATGAGATAGAAGGGGGAAATGCACCTCAAAGCTTTAACCTATCCGTTGGTGTAGAGAGTGCTTTCCATAAAGCACAGTAACAAAATCTTTCTCAGCTGCTTGGTGATGAGCCTCGATATTGCAAAAAATGTTGCAACTCCCATGCTACCGACTTTAATTATCAACCCGGGGTTCACACAAAATTAAGAGGTATCAAAATTATATGTGCAACATACAATGTGTCCTTCCTTTTCTCTCATGATGTAATGGAGTGCATGTACTAAAGTGAAATCTTAAACTAATTGCAGAAAATGAATGCTCGAAATGGAAACCTATTGTAGTGGATACAACCACCCTCCAAAATTTTGCCTTAACCTGTTTTGGAGCCTCCCTACCAACCTTCCACAGTAGTTTGTCTTGCTTCGTCAAGTACTCAAGCTTTAGTACTTTCCTCACACAAAGGTAGCTTGTTGAACATAGTCGATCCATTCCCCTCATAGGCTACTTACCTGGACTTGGTCTAGCTGCAGGCTGAGCAGCTTCCCCTTGAAAATTGCACATTCCTATAGGGAAACCAACAATTCCCTCTAGGAATTGTCCAATTTTTCTCACCAACAGGTGGTTCAACCCAAGGTTTGCACAAATCTAGGTAGCAGTCAACTGTTGGGCCCATAAATTGTGCAATACCCTTGGGCAGTCATCCCAACTTATAGTCATGAATGCACATTTTTCTCTAGCAGTTGAGTACTGACATGCATGGATAGTTCGGTTGATCAGTTCCACCCGGGACCGAGGAAACTTGACTTGCATGCATGCATGACTTGATCTTCCCAGAATAGAAAATGCCAACATGCAAAAGGTATCCCATGATTCAAGGAGCTATTTTTAGCAGTGGGGTTTTACATACAAAGTTGTTTTAAAAGTTTCCCTCCAAGTGTCCCTTTTTCCTAAATTTGTGGCATGCATGTCTTGATACAAAAATTATTTATTCAACGCATCATAGATCATTATTTCACATTGATCTTGGGGCTATGACATCCCACAACACATCCAGGACTCTTTGACAGATCCGGCTCAACTATTCACGAATAAGTGGCCTCACCTTGTCTTTTTCAACATTTCTGTCACTTTTTGTGTAGTCGCTTGTTTGAGTGCTACTTTCTTGATTTCTTTTAATGCCTACTATTGTTTCCATATATTCTAGCTTGTACTAGCTTTGTTTCGATTTTTGTTGCTATCTCACTTCCGTCGCATGCATGAAACTATTTTGCACGGACATTTGTCCAATCAGTGAATGACCTCACCCACATGCATGTTGATATGTTTGCTAAATCTTCCATTCATGTTTTTCATGGACTGTTTATCACATCTGCTATCACTTAATGTCGTCATGCATTTCATCAACTTACTTTCTTTCAATTGCTCGTCGGTGGGTCGAGCCAACCTTGACCCTATCTCTGCCTTCACTAAGGCTACATTACACAAGCCGGAGAAGGAAGGCTCACTTTCCTCTCCATATTTGTGCATTCTGGAGCAAAACTGACCTCCTGGACTGAATTGCACATTTCTGGAGGTCAGTGGCCACTTGGCCCAAAAATTTGCACAAAACTATCTCTGGGCCAGTAGTATGTCCCAGCTAAAATCCCACATTGTGAAATCCTAGCAGCTAATTGGTCAACTGAATTGCGCATTTTGTAGATCCAACTGCTAGTTCTACCTCCCAGTTAGTCTAGACTACCTTTTGCACAGTTTTGGTAGCCAGTCACTCAGCCTCCTAGTGAAATTTACACAATCTTGCTCATAAGTTCCCAAGTACGTGCTATGACCTTCCCTGGATTTTCTTTGTTTTCACTGACATATTTCTTTCCATGCATGTTGCTTGTTTCCAAATATTTCAAGTGTTCATTTGTCTCAATGGCTTCCAAGAGAACAAGATCCTAGGAGACTGATGGTGTTGCAATTGGAACAATAGTTGAACAGGTGTCCTCTAGCATGCCGATTTACAAAGATACGAAGATGTATCTAGACAAAGACATCAAAATGAAGTGGGAAGAGGTGAATGAAACATACACAGGTACTTTTGGGGAAGACCTCGAAGACAGTCAGGTGTATGTGAACATTCATAATTCTGGCCTGTGCCAAATTGCATGTAGATAGCCCACGTTCCCATGTGTGGATATGATTCACTAGATCGTCTCCCATGCTAATCCAAAAATGATGACCTTGAGCAGTGTTAGTGGGAAGAATCTTGAAACCTTCTGGGCATGAGACTACAATGTGATGTATCAGATGGATGAGCCTGTGACTATCATGATCCCTACATTCATCTTTCCCAACAGTAGAGGCCACTCCAGGGATATTATGAAGAATTAGGTAAAGAATCTAGCTCATTTCAAGATGAACCCTAACCGGATCTATAAGACAAAGATATTGAGAAAGGCATACCAATACTTGGTTATATTCGCATGTCGATAGAGAGGCCAAGCAAGCACTGAGACCTTCCCTCAGAGTTGGGTGGTCACACTGGATCAACTGGCTAGATAAGGAAGACCATTCAACTGGTCCAGCATACTAGCTCATCTGCTGAAGGAGCAAGCCATGAAGGCTCGACAGTCGCCTGAAGGTATGAATACTGAGATTTATATGTCAACCTACATTCTAGATGCAATCTGTGACCGACATGCGTTCTCGAGTTGTGTTGGGTTGTGTTATATTCTTTCCACGACTAGTCCACGTAATTAACCGGGGGGTTAGACGGGGGGGCGGGGGTCACAGGGGGTTTGAGGCATACCCATAACCCCACTTTATGGGGTCTGGGTTAGTGCCCCAGAAATTTTTGGTTCTTTGACCCTATGTTAGGATGGGTAGACCCACCTATGGTTTTGTGCATGATTTTCGCACATGTTTTTGGACGCGATGGTTTTTCGGTCCATGGTATTGGACACGATGGTTTTTGGTCCATGGTATTGGATGCTTTTGTATGTATAAATATGTATTATAACATCGAAAGGAACATAATGAAATTTTGGGATCCAGGGGAAAATCTCTGTGTATATGTGTTTTATGTGTTATGCTCTCGTATTGTTTATTTTCTGTGTTTTAGAATTCGTATGCAAGTAATTTCTGTACGGGGTTAAAATCTACACTGAGTGGGCATGGTCATCGACGGAGACTATTGTGAGCACATATTCAAGCTATTCTTCGAGTGCAGCTTTAGAGGAGTGATCAAACAGCTATCCAACCATCTTGTCACCCTAATGTACAAGTTATATTTGAACAAGATCCACCTTGCATGTCAGAAGAAGTGATGAAGGTATTCTTAGGAATTTCAGATTTTTATGCCTGATCGGATGACACATTCATCCAAGTGTTTAGTGCGGAGAATCCTCCGCATGTTCTGCCAAAGTTTTCTTTGGACATGCTGGTCATGCAGGAAGTAGCGTGTCATATCTTAGCAGGATTAACAGCTAGGGTGCAGTGGAAGAATAGGGAACCTTGGCCCACTCTTCTGTTGTGGATTGGGTTATATGAGATCAACCTGTATGACCCACATTGCATTGTCAAGGATCAGTGCATGAGATTTAAGGTCAATTGGATCCATGGGGTGTTTCATTGGGCTGAGGAAGACTCATGGAGGCATTGTTACCATCACTACAAGAAAAAAGGACATTGGTGAGGGGCGAAAAATGTCACCATAAGCTCATTGGTGATGGTCAAAAGAGAATTCATCACAAAAAACCGTACGTCACCAAAGGTGGCATCGCCAAAAGTATAGGTGTTGTAGTGACATACAAAGTCTATCACCAATAATGATTTATAATGATGGATAATGACCATCACCATTTCATATGATCAATGGCGATGACCATAGCCTCTGTCACCAAAAACTGAACATCACCAAAGGTGGCGTCACCAAAAGTATAGGTGTTGTAGTGACATTCAAAGTTCGTCACCAATAATGATTTATAATGACAGATAGTGACCGTCACCATTGCATATGAGCAATGGTGACAGACCATAGCCTCAGACACCAAAAATTGAATGTCATCAGGTGGCGTCGCCAAAAGTATAGGTTTTATGGTGACATTCAAGGTCCATCACGAATATTTATTATAATGACAGATAGTTACCATCACCATTTCATATGAATAATAATTATTTATTGTGATGGATCTTTAATGGTAGTCACTATTGGTGCATATATATGGTGACGTTCATTGATCGTCACCAAAATCTACATTGCTAGAAGTATAGGTGTTGTGGTGACATTCAATGTCCATCAAGAATAATGACTATAATGATGGACAATGACCATCACCATTTCATATCAACAACAACGATTTTTGGTTATAGACCTTGGGTCATCACTATTGAAGCATATATATGGTCACGTTTGTTGACCTTCACCATTTCATATTTTTGGTGAGGGTCAAAAAATGTCACCAAAGCTCATTGGTGATGGTCAAAAGAGCCTTCATCACCAAAATTCATTGTCACCATTCCATATTGATGACAGGGCACAATGGAATTGAACCACCAACCTCTTGATTGTAAAGTAGGTGCTCTTCCATTGAACTATCACCCTTTAAAAAATTATATTTTTTAAAATTAGACCTTGAAACTTCATAAATTGTAAATTCTACAAGTTTCAATAAATTAAAGTCTCAGCAATATTTTACTAAACAAGCAAAGCAACATCGAAGATGTAGGTCCCTACCTAATGGTTATTGAAATTATGAAAATTGGGTGGAGGGAAAAATATTTATGTATAAGAGAATCAATATGTTCAGTTGAATACTCAATTAGAAGTGAAACTCTAAAGACATTTATAGCTTATAAATGACCTATAACTATATAATGCACCAAATATTGCAAAGGAAATGTCATAAGTGGATATCATATGGAAGAAGAAGAGGCAAGGACTTGGAACCCTTGTACATATTGGCATGCCTTAACACTTGGCACATATTAGCGTGCCCTAGTGTTGGCTTGTATGGGCCTGACCCAGGTTCAGAGGTGACTTAGCCAAACAAATCCGAGTACTACTGGCCCTTTTGGTAACAATCCGTGGAGCACATACTGAGGTCTCACCCGAAGTAGCATGGGAGGGTGCTCGAACCAGGTTTCCTCACCCTGTGGATGTTTGATGAGATTTTGGAGATCCATGGTTTAACCCTACGCGCATGTTGCTATGCACACTTGCTAGGCCTTTGTAGCCTTTGATGCTGATTTCGTGCAACCCTACCTGGGGTACAACCCATATAATACCCAAGTTCCTCACTGTTAATTTGTTATTACCTAATTACTTAACTTTTGTGTATGATTATTATAGCATATTCATCAATCATATTAGAGCGCACGATAAAATAAACCGACATAAATCTAAAGAAGAAAATGCACAATAGATACACCAAAATAGGAATCAACTTCTCTTTATTAATATTTGATCCAGATTACAAACTCAACACCGCCCTATGCACTCAGTTGCAGGGGTCTGTGCACTTAGCTGCGGACTCTACTAGGCCTCTGCGCACTCAGCTGCACAGCCTTTTCCTAACACTACAACCCAGTACACTTAGACTCTTCTCCTTGAAACCATCGCTATCTTTACACCTAGAGCCTCACTCTATTTATACACTCCCATGGTCCGCGGACCATGGGTAGGCCGACATGACTTTACATTCCATTACAATACTTTAGGGTGGACAACCCTATGACTCATCCTATACCTTGTGCTTCGCGCCCGTAATTCGTCGAGTCTTACTGAACCTTTGACCAAAACTTGGGCTTTGAGCCCCAAAACATGTTGTGGAGGGATTCCATGCCCAACAGGCCCCCAACACAATCATCCTGACTCATCCCGAGTCACTCTGTTGGTGCAGTGATCTTGGCACGGAGCCCATCCAACTCGTCTCGTACTGCTTGAAGGTTTGCGGCACACTATTCTACTATTTGTTGGACCTGCTGCATGCATTGTTCTGTTGCTTCTTTGTGAGGCTCTGCTATCTGTCTTAGCACATATAGTCCTGGCATCTGCGCGAGCTTGCCCTCAATCTTGGCCGTAATGGTGAAGGCCTCATCAATCCAAGACTGGACGTGTGCTTTTAGAAGTTCCTCTTTCTATTTTATAGCATCCACTTGCTCCTTCAATGCCCTTCCTTACTGCATCTTGGCCAACTGTTGGGTGAGGAGGAATATCTGCGTTGTTCCCATGACACTATCATACTATTGCTACAGTTTGAGCCCCTGTGTTTCCAGGTTTTGTATGTTGGGTTCCTCCTGTAAGGATGTGACGACGTCAAATGCTTGGCCCAACATACCGGTGCAGTCTCGCACCACCCTTCCAATTTCTTCCAATCCTGTCTGAATTGCACTGATGTGCTATTCTTTAACTTCCAGAGGAGTGGAAGGTTGTGCCTTCAGCCCCAGCTCAGCAACATAGAGGATCAGCTCCAGTTGTATGCGCGTTACTTCCTCATGCATGCTTTGGACTCCACTAGCTAGATAGTGGATCCACATTTATGTGGGTAGGTCTGTGGTGATGGACAATTCTGGAATGCGCCAGCATGCTTCATCCATTGTTTACATGATCTGTTGATACTGTGCCACTAGCTCGAAACACTGCAAGCTAAGCTATTCTATGTTAATCTTCTGCTCACTCAATACTTGGATGATGTGACCCTCTCTGGCTCGGAGTTCTACTGTGATGCCATCCTGGAGTAAATACAATGTGTCTCGCGGAAGGGCAGCCACATTAAGACCCATTCCCTTGATCTTGCTGACTATGGCTCTATCATCCTCATTCCCTAATGTTAGCACTCCTTTTGGCAGCACTATGGTGTTAACCATTTTTGCATGTAGCAGCTTCTCCACTGCTGATGCACCTGCGGCACCAGAGATGGCTACTACTCCTTCCTATGGGGGTCGCACCTGAAGTTCTTGCAATTGCACCCTTAGGGACCCAACACAATCTATTGCTCCGTCATGGCTTCATGGAGCACTTCCCTAGTGACCTCGCGAACTGTGTCGATGATGTTGTAGAGATCACCCTCTGTCAATGTGATTGGTTCAATGTCTAGTTTGGATGCCTTAGCCTTCTTTCCTTGGCCTGATCTCTCCATGATGCACAGTCATTTCAGCTGGGTAGATGTTGTGCTTGGGTCTGTGCCTTCTGCTATGTCTTTTACTCCTTGTCCTGTAGACAAGTTCTGGCCCTCTTCCCCCTGTGCCATGGTGGCCCCTGTTGCCTCTATTGTTGCAACTTTTTCGGTGGCCTTTGCCTGCTCTGTGGCTACCTTTGCTGCCTCATGGGCAACCCTTACCTCCGCAGCCAATTGTTCATTGTGCTTTTGCTGGGCCCACTGGGTGATGCACAACTTGGTTGCATCCTTCTTCTTTTCTCCCGTTGTTCTATCATGTTCTTCACCAAATCCTTGCATGCCTTTATATACATGTTGTGCATGTCTGCCTTGAAGTCTGCAAAGCTCTGCAAAATACTGTACACTATGGGGGACATGCGCGGCCTCTTGTTAATCCACATCTGGATGCTTGCCTCCATGAGCACCAAGAAGATATTAGTTTCGCGGATTTGCATGGTGTCCTTAGTAGCCGAGAGCGACGTGTATTTTGCAGCCTTTGGAAAGTCCTATTCAATGTTAGGGAACTGACTGTCCTCAGGAAGTTCCCCTATCACCAGTAAAATAGACAAGAGCAACCATGTGTAGTGGAAGGTCTTGCCCTATTCTTGAGCTTCCTTTTAGTTAGTTAGGAACTCTTCACAAAGGAACTCGGCCTAGTTGAATTTGACCCCCTCCGCGCATTGTTCTGCCAGCGTAACTACTAGCATTGGTACCTTGTCTCCGCAACATTTTCTCATCACCTTCCCAACCAAGAATTGGGTGGCTATATACACCCCTTTATCTTTAATGCTACTAATTGCGTAGCCCCCTTCTTCTTTTCCAGTTTATACTTCTTCTTCATGGCCTCTGCGAGTGCCAAATCTCCACTTTTTCTAGCTATGTCCATGGGGTCCTTGCCCTTACAGGGGATCCGGGAAATTTTGTGGATAAGATCCACCGTGATAGGAATAGGCTCCTCCATCCATAAGTAGCCATCGTGCATCAGGAAAAGCAGCTGCTTGATGATGAAAATTGTGATAGGTGTGCGCTAAAAGTGTGGAAACCATAGTAGATGAAGTAGTCTAGCCTTCTCTACTCTGCGCAGCCATTTCTGTGGCTCTAGTGTTGTAACTGACCCCTCCATGCTCTGCTTCATGAGGTTGTCAGTCTCTAAATGTAGGAACTTCTTGCTATCCATGAGGTCCCAATCTTCAAACTTCATAGTAGGCACGCGGCCCAGGGGCAAGCCTTCAAACATTGTTCCATCAGGGAGGAGTGGGGTTTGGAGTGCGCTCTTAGCAGCATCCAAATCCTTGGGTACCTTAGCTTTCCCTTTCCGCAGAGGGACGTACTCGGGCAATTTTTCTATAGCGCGCACTAGATGGATGTTTTCTTCCATTTCTTTATCTACCTCTATCTCATCTACGAGAGCCTGTAGTTTCTCCTGCTCATCATCCGTCTCAATGGTGACAATCTTATCCTTTTCTTCCATGGAAAGTTTACCAAACTGCGGATTCCGTGGGGACATGTGGACTGGTCCCACTGCTTGTTTATCCTTCTTGGGCCTCGACGTCCGAGGTGATTTCAAAATTTTCGATGCATCCCCAACATCTCTGGGACCTCTTGCATCGTAGGGTTCTGCACAGCTTCTTCAGCAGTACTCTCTCCAAAACCCACACCTCTCCTGGTAGGTGTCATCCTATTCGAACTGTCTATGGTTGTTTGTGAACTTGGGGGCTCAAATACTGCTTGGCCCTCAACAATCTGCACTCTATGTAATAGCTCAAATCTCAAATGAACAAGTGTTTTCTCGTGGCTAGCCCTTGGAGTTTTATAGCACCTTTTGATTTTGAATTCGATCATGCCCCCCACTTCTAAGTCATTAATTCTTTCTTGATGGTAGATCATCCCAAATCTTGTCCTTAATTTATGTCTTAAATGCCCACTGCCCGCTCCTTTTTGCCTTAAATCGAACATCCCATCATGAACAGTGACACCAACGGTGACTTCCCAGCCTACCCGTGTGGCAACGCAACCCCCCATGTGCGGTTGTGGCCCTTGCGACATGTTGATTCTATGCACATCTCCCTTATCGCACAACTCCCCCATAGACTCTTTTATAATCCTGTGCTCTCTTTCAACTGCTTGGAGCACTGAGACTATGCTCCCTATGGCTAGTCAGGTGGTCACACCATCTGTGCGAGACTTCAATTTGCCTTCCAATATAGTCTGTGGACATTCCGCAATTTCCCTTGCGATAGCCGATGCCATGGATTTTGCCTTATGTGGTGCACTCCCTTGGTTATTGTGTTTGGTAAGGTGCGGTCACAGCTATGGTGGCAGAGTCATAAATTCTCGGCAACAATCATCTAATGTCATGGTATAACCATTCATATCTTGCCTTGTCATCCTTGGTTTATCGACAAGACATGCTTGCATGATCTCGTTTTCTAGCCTTCTAATCTCAGCGTCCATCAACATGCTTTTCTTCCTCAATCGTACTCAATCTTCTTCGAGTTCATAAAGTCTAAGATTCCCTCGTCAAATGGCTTCCCGGATCCTTATATGTTCATCCTCGTGTAGCTGTGTGATTCCTTCATCCTAGTTTTCACATGCTACCACAACTATGGGAGCTATTATGTGTGGATTCCTTTTGGTATTCCCTTCAGAAATTTCAGTTTCTACTCTATTCTGCACCTTTGGAATCATCTCCGCACTCAAGTTTTTCCACATGGTCCTATAGGCCCATCGAACCGTTGGCACGTGTAGGTCCTCATCAGTTCATCTCCCCTAGTGGATCTTGTTCAGCACTTCGCACACCCTATCAAATGCTTCCCCATAGATAATTGGTAGTGCGCATTATCTTTCCTGCTACTATGATTTGTTCCAACTTTCTATTCTAGGGTTAGGGCATGCTTGTATAGGATGTACAACATATGTCTGTACCCATCGAGAAAGGTGGGCACGCAAGTTATTCCACCCCTACTGACTGACTTTCATTCAAAGCTGGGGTTTTCCAAAACGTAGGAGCATCATCCTTTTGCATCCAGGCCAGTCTTCAAAACTTCCTTGATGTGTACCCCTCCATCGGGCGGGTTTTGCGTGTAGTGTCCACTTCAGTGCATTGAACCACTGTTGTTCTGGTACTGCGCTTTCAAATTTGCTCAGAAATTAATCCACCACTGACAATCCATCATATGTTAGTAGCTCCCTTGCCTCTGCGGTCACACATCACAGTGATATAACCATCACATTGCAATTAAGTGTTGTTATTTCGTGCAACTGATTTTGCCACCGCTCTACTTCTTCGTCCGAGTCTGAAGTACAAGAGCTTTCATGATCCCACAAAATTCTCCAATCTTTAGTCGTATTCACCCATTCCTAGTCTCGCGCAGTTATCTTGTAAATACAATCAAGATCATCATCACTATCATCGTCGTGCACTAGTTGAGTGTAGCACGCTCCTTTGGCTGGATCCAGTGGTACTACTACGCGTAGTGACTTTTTCTCAAAGATCATTTTGTGCTTTTTCATATTTATGACTCCATTCATATTGGTGGCACAATCTATTCCTAGCAACATGGAATAGGGGTTACTATCATTGAAAATCTCTATCACTTCAGAATCTGTCTGCGCGCTCACACCTTCAATATCTAATGTTACCCCTTGCAATCTTCCCATGGGAAAAATCTTCTGTTGGTTCGCCATTCGTGACTGAATAGGGGATCATTGAAACATGGGTCTACCCATGCATTCCCATGTTCTTTTAGTAATACATTCATGTCCAAACCTAGATCTAGGATTACCTGATCCATTTCATACTCACCAATCAACACAGTCAACCTCATCTCCCTTCCAGTGCGCAATGCATGCTTCCCCAGTTTCCAGACCATGTGCAGTTCCCCTAACCATGCACTCCTAGTGATCAGTTCCTATATTCCCTTAACTGCTTTGCTATGACGCAGCAGTTTCATGCATGTACCCAAAAAGGTAGTGACCATTGAAGGATCCATTCTGTGTTCTAGTTGATCCTTACTACTTGAAGTGGAGGCCTTCGTGAAGCTCTCCTTAGCTTCCATGAATGTCTCCTTCGTGCATTCTAAATCAAACTCGGGTTCCTTGGCAAGAGCCTTACAAACCCACTCACTTTCTTCTAGCTACTTCCCCTTATCATCCGCCATGGTCATACCACTTTTGAGCATCATGTTTACATTCGAGACTTCTTCACGCAGCTCAGACCTCATCATTTGTATATTTTGAGTCAGAGAAGGCTGGAATACCCCTTTTTCATGCATCCTTGTGATCAACAAAGGGCAGTCTTCTGTCTCATGATCAAACTGAGCATAATACAAACATGATATCCTTGTTAGGTTGGTATAATCTCGGGTGTAGTGCCCTGGCCCTCCACAATTGTAAAAGATTAGTTGTCCGTACCCCCTTCCTGGTCCCATTCCTCCTCGTCCTCGTCTGTGCCCCTGAAATCCACAATGTGCCATCCCCGTATTTGGGTTGAGGGCTTGCGTTTCGGTCTGCACCTTGTAGGCAGTGGTCCGATCTGTAGAATTTCTCATTGTAGATCAACATATTATGCAATATACTAAAGCAAAATACAAGATCTACTTCCACAACAACCTTTGCAGAAGCTTAATCAAATATGAGCAAGATCAATTGGAACACATATAACTAAGAATGAGAAAGCAATCACACATGAACATAGAAGAATACTCTGGGGAAAGCCTCAGCTAGAAACCCCGATCTCTGTAATATCATACAAGTAGAAATATGTCTGGATTACACAAAGCATTAGCTCACAAGCTATCCTGCCCTCAATACAATCCCTCTGCTACTCATAGATAGTGAAAGACTTCTCACAAACCTTCTCCTCTACCCTCCAAGCCTCCTATTTCCTTACGCAGTTTCTCCTGGGGTCCAATGCTACCACCTGTGTGAATTTATCTCTCACACAACACATTAAACTCACAATTAACTGCACAATCCTAAAGGATATGATTCCTTCTGCATGGATGAGTTCCCTATATAGGAAAAATCCTCCAACTGATAGTACATTGTCCCTTCCTCTGATCTCAACTGGGTCTTTGACTGAATCGACAAGCATGATTTATTTATGATAGAATATTCAGTTATTTGGAGAGCAGGAGTTACATGCATAACTGAACTCACAATTAATTCTACAAATTGTTAGAACTAATCTAACTGAACTTAACTCAGTTAATTGAGCTAACTAATTACAACTCAAATTACAACTCATCCTGATCTCCTTTAATCAAGGGATAACTTCCTCAATCAATGGAGAAACTGTTGATGCCTTCACATAGACTTCATGTTTTATTTCCTACAACTAATTAACTCAAGATGAATTAATTAATTATTTTTCAAACAAATGCTAAGATCAAATTCGAATTTTACTTCTCTATATTAGTTTAGGGACTAACTAAAATAGGAAGGTATCCCGAAATGCTATTTATAGCAGTGTTATTTTTAATACTTCCATTTTTCATTCCTTGTTGCTATGTCCAACACTGGTACCCAAACTGCTATTTATAACAATGCTATTTTTAACAGTTTTTTTTGCCATTTTCAACACTCTCTCTCAACAAGCAAGAAATTCAACTTGAACCTGATCCTCAACCTTTGGAATGTTCTTCATGCAACACTTCTTCCAAGTGTTGTTACTCCAGCAACTATAGAAACAAAAAAAACTCCAAATTGAACTTCCTGTTGGGCTAGAAACATCCTCTAATGCTGAAGCTCCATCTATTGCTAACAAGTGCTCCCTCTATAACTTTTGATCTGCTGCAACACTCCATGCATCTCGCACCGCTGCACACCTCTTTGTGCCATCCTGCACTGGTGTAACACTCTTGTTCCTCTCGCATTGTTGTAGCTTGCTAGCTCTGCACAGTCTTGGGACTCTTGCACTGCAACTCTCTCTATTTCTCCATTTGCATCTGTCTCTACCCACTCAGCCAGTCCTGCTACTCCCCATCAGGGCTCCCATACCAACATCTAATCAAAGAGGTTGGCTACCTCAATGATACTGCCCCTATTTCAGCCTTCATGAGACTATCACTTCACATCGCCCCACCTCTCACCTAGAGGTATGGATGCATGTCATCTCTTTGCCACTCGGCTTGAAATTTCCCCCCTACTAGAGGCCTCTACATGAGTGGATGCCTCCACTCAATCTCCTCTCGGCTTCACCAGTTGTGGCTTCTCCACAACCTCCTAAAGTTGCTTCACCAATTGTGGCTACTCCACAATTGTCTGAGACTTCTTCTTGCGTTGCATGTTGAGAGGTAATGTACTCTCCCTCTCAACCACCAAGTCTCCAACAGTTTCCTTGCTCCTCAAGGCTTTGCATGCATTTTGAACCTCAAGAGCATTCAGGTTCTTAACTCATGAAATGATATGCTTCACCTATCTCGTGGTGATGTGTCGAAGGAAAACCTTTTCCTTACTAAAGACTACATCATAGCCTTTGTCTTTTAGCATTACAATCAACACCAAATTTTTCCTCAGTCCTGGTACATACTTGACATCGGTCAAGGTAATGCGAGCTCCATGCTCCCTCTGAAAAACAATCGTGCCTACACCTGAGACACTATACTTTTCATCATTACCCATCACTATGAGTATCTGGAGATCTTTCTCCTACAAAGTGCTAAACAAACTCTTATCGCTGATCATGTGGATGTTGGGTTGTGTTATATTCTTTCCACATAGTTAACAGGGGATTTGAGGGGTACCCATAACCCCACTTTATGGGGTTCGGGGCAGCGCCCCGGAAAATTTTGGTTTTGGACCCTATGTTAGGTTGGGCGGACCCACCTATG
>APFE030340217.1:166040-226990 GCA_000404065.3 Pinus taeda
TGCTACCAAGGAAGATTAGGATTAGACAGAGTGTTGGATATCCGTGGCTTTGTTGATGCAGACTGGGCTGGAGATCTGGATCAGAGAAGATCTACAAGTGGGTATGTGTTTAACCTATTTGGAGGTGCAGTCAGTTGGATGAGTAAGAAACAATCTGTAGTGGCACTATCAACTACAGAGGCAGAATACATGGCAGCCACTCATGCAAGCAAGGAAGCAGTTTGGTTGCAAAGATTGTGTTCAAGTATGGGGTTAGTACAGGGAGCTATAAGGATAGACTGTGACAGCCAAAGTGCAATTTTCTTGGCAAAGAACCCTGCTTATCATTCAAAGACAAAGCACATTGATGTTCAGTATCACTTTGTGAGGGATATGATAGAAGACAAAAAGGTGTTGCTGGTAAAGGTGGACACTTTGAAGAATACTGCAGATGCATTGACAAAATCTGTGAGCTCTGAGAAGTTCTCTTGGTGTAGAGAAACAATGGGCGTTTCAGGGCTGGAAAAATGACTAAGCTCTCCTGTGGCCCCTTGTGGAAAGAAAACAACAAGTGGGAGATTGTTGGGTTGTGTTATATTCTTTCCACATAGTTAACAGGGGGTTTGAGGGGTACCCGTAACCCCACTTTATGGGGTCTGGGCCAGTGCCCCAGAAAATTTTGGTTCTGGACCCTATGTTAGGTTGGGCGGACCCAACTATGGTTTTGTGCATGATTTTCGCACATGTTTTTTGGATGCGATGGTTTTCGGTCCATGGTATTGGATGCTTCGGCATGTATAAATATGTATTGTAGCATTGAAAGGAATATAATGAATAAATCAAGCTGGTAGTCTTAGTTTTGGGATCCAGGGGAAAATCTCCGTGCATATGTGTTTTTATGTGTTATGCTCTCGCATTGTTTATTTTTCTTTGATTTAGAATTCGTATGCAGGTAATTTATGTACGGGGTTAAAACCTACATTTCTTTGAAAGAATAAAAATAGGATTTCCTAAAGAGAAATTTTGAGATGCATACAATGTACACCTAGTAAAATCAACTCTATAGAGAGAAACCATAAAAGAAGGAAAAATACATATTCTTTTACCTATGTTCCCTCATTTTCCCTCCTGCCCCATGAAAAGTGAAAATATGCTACTCTTAAACTTAAAAGAAAGGATGAAAAAAATAGGGAATTTTGAACCATTCCTCCTTGTGTGGAAGAAGACTAAAAGTGGGGTGGAAATGTAGCGAGGTTAGAAATGAAACATACCTAGGTGCCATTAATGGATTGAAAAGGTAAAACCTTAACTCAAAACTCTCTTCAATCTCGTTTTCCCTCCCGCCTTGTGAAAAGTGAAAATGTGCTACTCGTAAACTTAAAAGAAAGGATGAAAAAAATAGTGAATTTTGAACCAGAGATCTAAGGTGTGTATACTCCTCCCTATGTGGAAGAAGACTAAAAGTGGGGTGTAAATGCAGCGACGTATGAAACATACCTTGGCGCCATTAATGGATTTAAGATCTAATGGTGGGGGATCTGAGGTGTGTGTACTCCTCCTTGTGTGGAAGAAGACTAAAAGTGGGGTGGAAATGTAGCGAGGTTAGAAATGAAACATACCTGGGGGCCATTAATGGATTGAAGATCTAATGGTGGGGATCAATATCAGTAGCATATGAGGTGTGTGTAATCCTCTCTGTGTGGAAGAAGACTAAAATTGGGGTGGAAATTTAGCGAGGTTAGAAATGAAACATACCTAGGTGCCATTAATGGATTGAAGATCCAATGGTGGGGTTACATACCTGGGTGCCATTAATGGATTTAAGATCCAACGGTGGGGTTCAATATCAGTTTGCTACTGGTAAAACTTTAATTCAAAACACTCTTCAATCTCGTTTTCCCTCCCGCCCTTTGAAAAGTGAAAATATGCTACTCTTAAACTTAAAAGGAAGGATGAAAAAAATAGTGAATTTTGAACCAGTCCTCCTTATGTGGAAGAAGACTAAAAGTGGGGTGGAAATGCAGCAAGGTTAGATATGAAACATACCTGGGGGCCATTAATGGATTGAATATCCAATTGTGGGGTTCAATATTAGTCTGCTACTAGTAAAACCTTAATTCACAACTCTCTTCAATCTCATTTTCCCTCTTTCCCTGTGAAAAGTGAAAATATGCTACTCGTAAACTTAAAAGAAAGGATGAAAAAAATAGTGAATTTTGAAGTAGAAACCTGAGGTGTGTGTACTCCTCCCTATGTGGAAGAAGACTAAAAGTGGGGTGTAAATGCAACAAGGTTAGAAATGAAACATACCTGGGCACCATTAATGAATTGAAGATCTAATGGTGGGGTTCAATATTAATCTGCTACAGGGAAAACCTTAATTCACAACTCTCTTCAATCCTGTTTTCCCTCCTGCCTGTGAAACATGAAAATATGCTATTCGTTTTTCCTCCCTCCATCTTATGAAAATTGAAAATTTAATTCACAACTCTCTTCAATCTCGTTTTCCCTCCTGCCCTATGAAAAGTGAAAATATCTACTAGTTTTCCCTTAGCCCTATGAAAAGTGAAAATATACTACTTGTTTTAGAAAGTAAATGAAGATTGGAATTAGGAGGGCTTTGTTACATGAAAATTAAGGCTGAATTTAAAAAAAAAATGTTAAAATTTCCCTCCCTAAAAAACAATAAATACAATATTTATAGAGTATAGAGTAGATGTGTAGGTGTAATGTAAGTATGTAAACAATTCTAAATATGGGCTTAGTTAAAGAATACTAGTAATAATAATAGTAAAAGTCAAAATTATGGGGATGAGTGAAAAAATCTAAATGTTGGGTCAATTAGTAATAAAAATAATAAAATTCAATTTGTTATATTTTGATTTTGTTATTAACTTGTGAATAGGTTTTGCTGCAATATCATGAGCCAATACCATGGCTTATCAATACCTCAATCCCAAAAACCATAACTTATTTCACAACCAAAATATTTTATAACAATATGACAAGATTCTTAACCATGGATATTCACCCCCCACTTTACAGTGGATATTATTAACTTGTAAAAAATTGGTTTTATTATAATACCATGGGCCAATACTATGGCTTATCAATACCACATGCTCTAAAAACATAACTTATTTCACAACCAAAATATTTTATAACAATACAAAAATATTCTTAACCATGGATATTCATTCTCACTTTACCATGGACATTATTAACTTGGAAATAGACTTTGTTACAATACCAAGGGCCAATACGATGGCTTATCAATATTGCATGACCAAAAAACATAACTTATTTCAAAATCAAAATATTTTATAAGAATATGACAAGGTTCTTAATCATGGATATTCACCCCAGCTTTTTCATCGATATTATGAACTTGTGAATAGTCTTTGTTACAATATCATGGGCTAAAACCATGGCTTATCAATACCACATGCCAAAAAATCATATCTTATTTCACAATATAAATATTTTATAACAATATGACAAGATTCTTAACCATCGATATTCACCCACACTTTACCATGGATATTATTAACTTGTAAATAGGCCTTGTTACAATACCATTGGCCAATATCATGCCTTATCAATACCACGCCCAAAAACCATAAGTTATTTCACAATAAAAATATTTTAATTTTATTTAATTTTATAACATTTTTTATTTGAAGCTAATAGGAAAAGGGTTGTAATTAGTTTTGAGATATATATAAACCCTCTATCCTCACGACTACTAAAATTATTCCCATATAAATTAAATTAAGGTTTTAATAAAATAAAAAATGAGAATACTTTTGTATTTAAAGATGTGAAATTTATATAATACAAATATTACTAAGAACTAACATAGATCTATCTTAACTAAGGATCCAAGCGATGATAGCAAGCAAAGTGAAGAGAAGAGAGAGGGAGGGAGATAGTGAAAAAGATGGAGGGTGGAGAGAGAGAGGGAGAGAAAGAGAGAGTGAGAGAGTGATGGTGGGAGATAGAGAGAAGGAGGTAGGAAGAGAGAGAGGGGAGAGAGAGAAGAAGAGAGTGGGGGAGAGAGATATGGAGTTGGAGGGCGGGAGAGAGATATGGATTTAGAGGGGGAGAGAGAGGGAGGAAAGAACTAAGGCATAGGGAGATAGAGGTGGAGAGAGAGAGGGAGTGACAAGGGATAGATGGATAGAGAGAAAGGGAGAGAAGAGAGGAGGGGAGAGAGAGATTGAGTGGGGATAAATATAGGGAGAGAAGGGAAAGAGAGATAGGGAGGCATAAAGATGGAGGGGGGAGAGAGAGAGAGTGAAGGGGTGGGGGGCAGAGGGAGGTGAGAGAGAAAGGGAGAGAGAGGACTAAGAGAGAGGAGAGAGAGATGAAGTTAGAGGGGGAGAGAGAGGGAAGGAAGAAGAAAGCCATAGAGGGAGAAAGGTAGAGAGAGAGAGAGAGGGAGTGATAAGGGAGTGATGGAGAGATGAGAGATAGAGGGAAGAGAGAGAGAGGAAGAGAGGAAGAGGGAGGGAGAGAGAGATAGATATGGAGAGAGAGTGTGCATGTTTGGGGGGTGAGATAGAGAGAGGGAATAAGAAAGAGACACATAGATAAAAATATAGATATTATATAGTATTATATAACCAAACTAGATCCATCTTAACCTGGATCTACCAAGTGCCAAAAAAGAGGTTTGCACATCGAGAGGTTGGATCCCTCTCGGCGCTTGATAGATCTGGGTTAATATGGATTAAGGCTAGATTAATAAGTTTTTAATTGTATTTGATAAACTAACACTTTTTTTGTGGTTGTGTTTGAAAACAATTTTTCCATATTTGGTGTATTTATCATAATAATAATAATCTAATTTTAATTTAATTTTAAGCTTACTTTTTTATGCAATAATTTTGTTGTTAGTTTATAGAGATGGACATGTTATACTTTTGGAATTTGAAAAGGAAACACGTGCTCTTAACTTGGTTGTATTGAAAGCATTTAAGTGTAAGAAAGAAACATGCCCTCTTAACTTGGTTGTATTAAAAACATAAGTTTTCTTGTATAATAGGTGGGTGCAAGCAAGAGAGAGTATATGGTAAGTGGATTAAATAGTTAAAAACAAATGTTACAATAGGCTAAAGATACAAAAATCTAACAAATAGGCTAGGGTTAGGATATTACTATTTTGGGAAATTTAAAGTTGAAGGTACATTTTATCGAGGTGTAGTCTGAGCCCTTGGGTGTAGGGCACATATTATGGGCATCTTGGACTTTTGGTGTGTGTTAGTGGTGTCAACTAGTGGTGGAATGTCCAACCAATGAGTAGGCAAAGCTTTTCATTTACAAGGTTGGAATCAATCAAGTATTCTCCCTCTCTACACAACTCTAAGATGAGGAGTGTGCATAATGGACTTATTATTGTAACAAATTGAAAATATTTGATTATCTTTAAGTTCAAGGGCTTGAAGTTGCTGCCTCAACCTACAAATCTTTAAAGGAACTATGTGTTTTTCAATTAAACCTTTGTGGTCAAGGAGTTGCAAAAGATGAAGGGCTTATGGCTATTTTTAAGGGGTTGTAATGACCCTCATCTTGTGGTAAATATGTAGATATGATGCTAATGGTCCCGATCTTAGTACATTCACGTATATAATGTAAATATTTTCATATCACCTTGCATTGTGTAAATATGATAAATATTTTATGGTTACCTTGATGTAAATGTTGAAGTTCCACTTGCATGATTATGGGAAACACTTCTCAGTTATCCTTGTCTACATGGGGAAGATCATAATTACTCTATGAGATAAAAACACCTAGTAATATTTTCACACTGAACATTATACATTAAACTTAACCCTAATATCTTAGTGAAGAACGAGTAACTAGCTAGACTCTGGAAGGGTTTTTGGATCGGCTATTAGTGAAACTCATTACAGTTAGGAATGCCAATGTGTGGTGAGTGTTAGTGAGTGCTAGGGAAACATAAGGGAGCACTAAGTCAAAATGCATGGAAATTAATGGATAAGAGTGTGTGATAAGGAGTGTCAATGAGTTCTAGGTGTGGTAAGGGGGGAGTGACATGGTATGCTAAGCAGCGCTAAGTCATTCTAGTGTGCCAGAGCGACATGTAGCCAATATGTGCTAGGTGCCAAGGTGTGCCAAATAGTTCTAGGAGGTGTTAGGGAGCATTAGGGAAAAGTAAGGGAGCACTAGGTGAAAATAATGCATGCAAATGAATGATTAAGAGTTTGTGACTGGAAGTGTTAGTGATTTTAGGGTGTCCTAAGGAGGGAGTGACAAGGTATGCTAGGTAGTGCTAAGGCATTCTAGAGGCTAGGGAAACATGACAAGATGTGCTAGGTGCTCAGGTGTGCCAATGCATGCCAAGGTGAGTTATGGAGTGTCAGGGAAAAATAAGGGAGCACTAGTTTCAAATGCATGGAAATGAATGAATAAGAGTGCGTGACAGGGATTGTCACCGAATTCTAGGTGTGCTAAGGAGGGAGTGACAAGGTATGCTAGGTAGTGCCAAGGAATGCTAGAGTTCTAGGGAAATATGCTAAGATGTGCCAAGTCCTAGGGCGTGCCAATGTGTGCCAGGGAGTGCCATGAGAACACAAGGGAGAACTAGTTCAAATTGCATGGGAATGAATAGATAAGAGTGTGTGATAGGGAGTGTCAGCAAGTTCCAATTGTGTTAAGAAGGGAGTGACAAGGGTATATGCTAGGCAGTGCCAAGGCATGATAGAGTGTCAGGGCATGTTAGGGAGTGGTAGGGTCTGTTACGGAGTGGAAAATCATGCCAAGGAATGCAGGGGATGATAATGTGTGCCATGTAGTGTCAATGGATTATTATACATGCCATATGTTATGGCATGTGAAGATGTAAACTATGTTTCTTAGTTGTTTTATGGGCATTGTTGGATGTGAGCCTTGACTTGGTAACTTGTTAAGTGGGATGAGTTAATATTAGACATGAGAAGCCTAAGATGATTTATTGTCCATTAAGGGAAAAAGGCATAGTCTAGTTGTAGTAAATGTAACTTGGTAGAGTTATTGTAGTCGAGGCATGACTTGGTTGGGTTCCTGAGTCTAAAAGAAAATAATAGTAATTATGAGGGAATGATAATTAAGGAGTTCCATGGCATGCCAGGGAATGAAAAGGCATGTTGACATCTTCCAGATAGTGTCAATGCATGTCAAGGAGTGTTTGGGAGTGTCAAGGAATCATAAGGGAGAACTAGGTCAAAGTGCATAGAAATGAATGAATAAGAGATTATGCTAGGGAGTGTCAGTGAATTCTAGGTGTCCCATGGACGAAGTGTGTTAGGAGAATTTCATATTAGGACATGTAGGAGGAAAGCCTACGATTGTGATAAGAGGATGGAAAAAGCAGTTTGAGACAAAAGGAGACTTTGGTCTAGGAACAACACTATTTTTTCAATGACTTGGTTGGGTTCCCAAGTCACAAAAAAGGTAAGGTTATCTATGAGGGCATGAAAACTAGGGAGTTCCAAGGTGTGCAGGGAATTTTAGGAAGTGCTAACACATGTTATAAAGTTCCAAGGAATGTTAGGCATGTCAAGACATGCCAAGTGATAAGGCATGCCAATGTGTGCTAGGTTCTAGGATGTGGTGCCAACACATGCTAGGGATTGCCAAGGAAACACAAGGGAGGACTCGTTTCAATTGCATGTAAATGAATGAATGTGCATGTGTGATAGTGAGTGTTAACAAGTTATAGTTGTGCTAAGGAGTGAGTGGCAATGTATGATAAGCAATGCCAATAGACGATAGAGTGCTAGGAAATCCTACTAAGACGTAACAAATGCCATGGTGTGCCAATGTGTGCCAAGGAGTGTTAAGGAGTGTTAGGGAAACACAAGGGAGCACTAGGTCATAATGCATGGAAATTAAGGAATAAGAGTGTGTGGCATGGAGTGTTAGTGAGTTCCAAGTGTGTTAAGGAGGAGTTACAAGGCATGCTTGGAAATGATAAGGAATGTTGGAGTTTTAGGGCGACATGTGGCCAAGATGTGCGAACGCGTGTAAGGAAGTGTTAGCTGGGAGTGCTAACGAAACACAAGGGAGAACTATGTCAAAATGAATGGAAATGAACAAATAAGAGTTTGTGATTAGAAGTTTCAGTAAGTTCTAGGTGTCCTAAGGACAAATTGACAAGGTATACTAGGCAGTGTTAAGGCATGCTAGAGGATAGGGCGACATGCCAAGATTTCATAGGTGCTAGGGTGTAACAACATGTGTCAAGGAGTGATAAGGAGTGCTAGGGAAACACAAGGGAGAAAGAGGTCAAAATGCATGGAAATGAATGAATAAGAGTTTGTGACCAAGAGTGTCAGTGATGTCTAGGTGTGCTAAGGAGAGAGTGACAAGGTATATTATGTAGTGCCAAGGAATGCTAGAGCATTAATGTGGTAGGCCAAGATGTGTTAGGTGCTAGGGTGAGCTAGGGAGTGTTAGGGGGTGTCAAGGAAACATAAGGAAGCACTAGTTCAAAATGCATGGAAATTAACGAATAAGAGTGTGAGAGGGAGTTTCAATGAGTTCTAGGTGTGTTAAGGAGGGAGCGAAAAGGTTATATGCTAGGCAATTCCAAGGTATGCTAAACTACCAAGGCATGCCAGGAAGGTCCACGGTGTGCTAGGGAGTGTCAAATCATGCCAAGGGATGTAGAGGATGTTAACACATGCCACATAGTGCCAAGGCATTCTAAGACATGTCAGGTGCTATGGCATGTCAAGATGTAAATTGTGTTGCTTAATTGGTTTCGACCAAGGTTGGATGTGATGAGCCTTGTCTTGGTAACTTGTTAAGTGGGATGAATGAGATTGTACATGAGTACCCTAATATGAGTTACAAGTGGTTCTTAGGTGAACAAGGTATATGTTGAATTTCCATGAAACATGAGAATTCACGTTTAGCCTTAGAATATTTTATGCGAACACACTCAAGTGCCACAACACGTCTACTATGCAGAATGGAATCTACCATGTAGAAAAAGTAATGGATTGAATGCACATCATTCAGGGTCTGCACATCTTCATATGTTAATGCTTATTATTGTGATATACAAAAGCCATTTATATGTCTGGTGTAAGACTCCTCTAGAGATTTCTATCCAACAACAACGTCTATGTGTTAAAAGGTGTACTGTCAGAGGTTGCTCCATCAAAAATAGCAACCAAAAGGGACCTTACTATGCACAGAGATGAAAAATTAATAATATTTTTATCTATGAGGGTTGACGTGGAGGTATGGGACAAAATTACACAGGCAACGAACCTTTTTATTCAACCAATCAAGATCTAAAAAGAAAAATGTGTGATTATATATACATGTGTGATAGTATTTGGAGAAATGCCAACCTAACCCACAAATGTGTTGACATTTTTTTGGAGCTGACCTATAATTGTTCCTAAATTTAATAAACATGTAAAATAGGACTGAATTTTCAATACAAAATATAAATTGATAGGAACATGGTCAAATTGTGAAAGTGTAAAAATTGGTATGGTTTAATGGGACCGATCCCTTTAAAAAGTCTTAAATGTGGTAATGAAGGTTGAGCCTCATTCTAGAACCCCGTTGGGCATCCATATTAGGAATTGGTGTGGGATGCAACACTTTAGAATAATTGTTTTTGCAGTGATGTCAACACTTGTATAGTGACATGGGGTTGGAGTTGGCTTGTCAAAGCTAATTTGTCTACTTTGGAACTTCTCTAAGGTGATGCCTTAGATGATTTGGAGTACAAGGGAATGATTTTATATTTAGTTTGAATTGAAGAAGCTTCCGAGGCTAGATACTACAGAAAAACCCCTTTTTTTAATAGGGAAGCACATGCCACTGAAGAAAGTAACAACAAGTACATAGATTTGAAACTCAAATCACATCACTATTTATTACTCTTTGAAACAAGAAATAACTAAAAATTTGAAACACTACAATTCAATTTTCCTTTACTCTAGAAGGTATAATGAATCTGGAAACATGTACAACAATGTCTCAATTTTCTTAACTCCTAATCCTAATGCAAGCATGGATAGATAAGACAATTAAAGTCTACTGCTAGTGAATATGATATGAAATATGCAAACATGCTTCCTTAGATAAAGATGAGAATTAATAACTAGGGAAGTCCTCCTTTTAACTGTGCATGCAAAAACTATATAAACCAAAGAGTTTTGCTACTTCAGGTTCCAGAAACGAATCCCCTGCCTAAGGTAAGTGCTTCACCCAAAACAAGATATTAAGGACTCAAAAACTTTGTTGCTTCCTTCAAGAGAGTTGTACGCAAAATAGAACTAAGCTATCATGCACTATCCTCCAAATTCATTCACCTTTAACAGAAATCGTGTGCCCAGAAAAATACAAGAGACCAATATCCAACATAATTCACTGACCAACCAGAGACCCTTGTGCTCAAACAACGAGATAATAAGGGAATGTCAAGTAGGGTGGAATATTTCACCACCAAAATTGACAAGAGATAGAAGGGGTCAAAAAATATTAGACCTAATGCTCAAGAACAAATGTATTAATCCACACTTGGTGATCCAAAATAAATTCAATCCTTCTTTATTTATAGATTTTGCAGAGGGGTTTCATATTCTTAAGTGATTAAGTAAACCTTACTCCAAACCCAAAAATTGGGTTTTTTAAGCCCAGTATCCCCAAAAATTGCCCAACAATAGATATTTTGGGGTTTCCCCCCCCTTTATGGAGGACTATATTCTACGGGGATGGATAGGATATTACATCCCATTCATCCTCAATTTGTAGAGGATGTTACATGGCACCTAATAAAAGAAACAATGCTTTAGTTTAGGAGGTAATAACTAAATGCTTATTTCTTTCCACATAGGATATACATCTTGCAAAAATGATTATGGGGTACAAATACTAAAAAGGGCCTAAATCTTACTAGCATTTTCATAGACCAAGAATAAAAACCCTTTCAAGTGAAACAAGGTCAGTACCACATACTACAAGCACAAATGACAAATTCAAAAATAATATACCTATTCAATGAAAGAATGATGAATCATATTAGCGCACTTCAAATTTATTAGCTCTTGAGTTGCAGTGTCAATCAAAATTTCTCAGGTTGGATCATAATTAAGTACTCAATGTTGTTTTGGGTCCAATTTCGGGAAAAGGAGGAGCCTTTGGTGACAATGGGATGATCAGGCTTTTCAGAAGGGAGCTTTGCTATACTTTTCAACATACAAGCCATTCATTCTAGTGGAGGAGATATAGAGAAGCCTTTAATAAGGACCTTTCCAAGATCAATTTGGAGGAAAATCCATTTTCAAAGCTTAAACATAGTTCTAGATTCAAACAAGAGTAGTCATTTTTCAAAACAATTATTAATTCCTAAGTAATCGGGGCCAAGCTAACATGTTGACCATTTATTCTTCTACTGGACAAGGAAGTATTTATGAAAAGTCCTTAGCCCTTTGATCTAGTATTTGATGTAAATTTCTTGATTAGAAATGTAATAAGAGATGCAGTTTATATTAAGGAAAAGGGAAAAGTACAGGGCCAGTTAATAATTATCTCTAAAAAACTCTCAATAGAATCCTATCATATTTGAAATGGAAAAGGATAACTCCATCGTTATTTTTTGCTTTATAAATTTTGCTAATTTCCATGATTGAATCATGTATTCATGCCTTGAAAGAAGCCCATAAATGCTTTTGATATTGGTTGAAGCAAAGAAAATGTGCAAAGTTACACTCACATAGAGGTATGAAAAAAAAGTTTGTGGAGATTGTTGTCCCAGACTCCAAACAAAGAATGGAAAAAAGGTGAAAAAACCAAATCAAAAGGTATGTGTAGCTTTTGTCATGCAGAGGTAGGTGTTAACTCCACACTCTAGAGCGAAGGCTTTGCGGCACAAGTGACACAAAGGTTTGCATGTTGAACTTTGGATTAAAAGGAGTGGAGCTTGATGCTACATGTCCACTATTACCCCACATTTTGTATGATTTACAAGAGATAAAAATAATGAGATATGGGAGATATAGAGTAGATACTATTGTTATTCAAATTTAATAAAAAATATTACTATGTCTTCCTCGACATAAAAGAAACATCTTGCATAAAATATTTTCTCCGTGACCCTGATTTAAAATGAATTTCTTCCATTGATGCACCCAACCACAAATAGAAGCGATGTCGATGGGCCAATTTCAGTTTAGAAAATGCACAATTAGTTTCAATGTAAGATCTCCTATTTTCAGTTCAGATTTTAGTTACAAGTAGTGAAACATGACTCTCCGATCAATCATGATTAATCATGGGTTTGAATATGCTCGCTCTCCAAACGATCTGAGCTAAATATTTGCGAGTCTAACTCACGTTGACCAAGTTTAACTCATGGTCAATGCAATTCTAACTTGAGACTTGCTGATTAAAGAAGATTCCTACGATTGATTCCAATTTATTTGATTTTCAGCCTTGACTCGACGAGCACGAGTTTTCCAAGTTTAGGTATGTTGCATTGCTAAAAACTAAACATCAACCACTCCAAAATTTATTTCTCATTTCTCAGGCCCAAAACTCATACGTTGAGACACTTAGTAATCAATCACTACTCACTATTACACAGTCCATACTTAATATCAGGGAGCTGCCAAGGTGAGCCTAAGTCTAGACTCCATATCGGGTAGTTGCCAATGTGTGCTCTATCCATACTCCATATCGACCCTCGGGAAATCACGCGTCACCTTCAACGTGTGTTACCTTTAAGCTTATCTGCTTCACTATTAAACAATAGAGGTACATTGGCACTTGGCTTAAATAATATGTATATTACTATATTGAAGTTTCAATGTCGTTTTCAATGGCAAGTTTCAAGTTTCACTGTTCATCAACCGAATGTTCGACATATTCCTTTGGTTATTTATTTTCAACCCTATAAATGGGGCTTAAATAGATTTTAAAAATGCACTAAGAAATGGTTTCATACCAACCATCAACCAAGTCATCAAGCATTCCTTCCTTGGTCGATGTCTTGCCGACTTCAAAGGCTTTAACCATGCATTCGCAACTTTGGGTATTTTTGTTCTTCCAGAATCTGTTATTGATATATTGGTTCAGTTGTCTTATGCTAAACGAACTTGAAAATTCATGATTACAATGCAATATATGTTGATAATATTTCCTTTAGGTAACATTTCCTCATATATACCTAATTATGTTTCAAGGTCATAATGATGTATTAGGTCGAAATGTGCTTGTGTTGCTAGACAAACTCCTCTGTGATCCTTAACAAAACCTCATATCCTTTAAAACCAACCCTCTTTTTTGTGAAGTTATATATGGAATTTTTAATTTTAATTTTTTATTGTATTTTACAGGAGCCAAATTAAATAGAAGGCACAACTCTAAATCTAAACAGAAGCTGCAATTTAAACACAAGTCCAAAAAAACAACAATGTTGAGGGAGAAGGACTTTGCTTGGGCTTATTGTGACAAGATTCTTGGAGACCCTAAGGTCCTTTGTAAATTTTGCAAAGCGAAATGTAGTGGAGGAATTTATAGATTCAAGTACCACCTTGCACAAATACCCGACCATGATATAGGTCTCTGACAAAACGTTGACGAAAATGTCAAACACCAAGCAACCTTGGCCATTGATATGTTGAGTCAGCATAATGTAAAGAAATAAAAGAAAAAAATATAGGACTCTTGGAGTTGACAATTTTTCTTCCACTACCCCATTTTCATCTCCATCTGTTGAATCCTCAATGCAGTTCCCAAGTTTCCCACACATGCCTTCAAGTCCAAGTCAAACTCAATTCCAAATGAATCCTCATGAATTCAGCATTGGAGGTGGAAACATAAACACCTTTTTTTTCCCCGCACAAAACCCGGTTCCCAACCTACCTTGGATACCACTTGTTGGAAAAAAAATATCCATAGCCAGGAAAGGAAGGCCGTTGCCAACTTTTGGTACTATTCTGACATACCTTTCCACTATGCCATAACTCCTTATTGGTAAGCTATGATTGAGGCAATTGCTGTTGCAGTTCCAGGGTTCAAAGCTCCTTCATTAGAGAGCATTAGGACTAATTTGCTATTAGAAATTGTTGAATATTCCATGCTTGTGCTATCTGAGTTTCGTTCATCATGGGTAGAAACAGGGTGAACGATCATGAGTGATGGATGGATAGATCAGAGGAATAGAACTTTAATAAATCTCCTTGTATCGTGTCCAGTAGGTACAATGTTTCTCAAATCAGTGGATGCCTCAGACAATGTTAATATTGCACAACTTATTTGTGAAATGATGGAGGAAGTCGTTCAAGAAGTGGGAGAAGAACATGTTATACAAATTGGCACCGACAATGCAGCTAATTATATGGCCGCTGGTAGAATTTTTGAGATTAGGCACCCCACTATTTTTTGGACCTATTGTGTTGCTCATTGTATACATTTAATGCTTGAGGACATTGGTAAGAATCATCAGATACATGAGGTTATGGAGAAGGAAAAATCCATAACCAAACACCTATACAACCACATTATTGTCCTAAACACCATGAGAAAATACACTGAAGGTAAAGAAATTGTTCGACCTGCAGCGACTAGATTTGCAACAAATTTCATATCTTTGCAATTTGTGGTTGAGTAAAAGATAAATCTGAAGAGGATGTCCTTGGGACTTGAGTGGATTTCATATAAACATTCCAAGACCCTTGAAGGCATTGAAGTTGTTGCACTTGTGTTTAATGACGGTTTCTAGAAAGATGTCGAAGAGATTATTGCGGTGATGGAATCCCTTGTTAGAGTTCTCAGGTACTTCAAGTCTTTTAAATTTTTCATGTTTTAAATTTCATTTCAAGCTTCTTTTTATTTTCAATGTTTCATATTAATTTAAATTTGAAAGCTTGAACTTTCAAGATGTTTGATGGTGACAAACCCGCTATGGGTTACATTTATGAGGCGATGGATCTCCCAAAGGAGGCCATCAAAAGAATATATGGGGATGAGGAGGCGAAGTATATGCCTCTTTGGGACATTATTGATGCACATTGGGATAGGAAATTGCATTCCCCCTTACATGCTACTTGGTACTTCTTAAACCCATAGCATTTTTATGATAAGAGCAAATTTAATGAGGATGGGGAGGTTCACAGAGGACTTATGACATGCATGGAAAGGTGCTTCCCTGATCCAACATTTCAAAGTCGTGTCTTTTCCCAACAATAAGATTATAGAGCACCACCTAAATTATTTTCCTATACTAGTGTTATACGAGAAAGGTCTAAGGTGTTGCCAGGTATCCTTTGAGGCTTGAAGGCTTTATTAGTTCATTAAATTTGTTTAAACTTTATTTTCTATGTTAAATGTTTTATTAAATTTTGTTGTCTTTTTAAGATTTTACTATTTAGTATTTAGTATGTCTACTCACGAACCCTTGCCACTTGCTAAGTGTTTGGTGGAAAAACTTTTATGGTGATACACCAGATTTGAAGAGATTTTCCATTCGAATCTTAAACCAAGCATGCAATGCTTCGAGTTGTGAGTGCAACTAAAGCGTGTTTGAGAAAATACATTCTAAGAAGCACAACCGATTGACACAAAAGCACTTAAATGACCTTGTATTTTTCCATTACAATCTACAACTTTGCAAGAAGAAAATACTAGGTGAGAACTTGAATTTGAAGGTTTCATAAACTGATTTGGAATTTAAAGTTTAAACTTTAAAGTTCAAAGTCAAACTTAAATTCACATTTCAATGTCTCATGATAATTATAGGTTTGGATCATTCACCAATAGACATCGAGGAGATAGGTTTGAAAACTACAAATGCAGTAGATTGGGTCCAATTAGAGGAGGCTCCTCTTTTAAGCCTACATGACTTGAAGAAATTTGAGAGTCAAGCAAGCGGGGGAGTGGGAGGAATCGCTTCTAGTTCTCACTCTTAATAATCTTATAGTCTTAGTTACTGATTTTTTCTAATTAGTATGTAGTTGTTTGTAAACTTTTAGAAGCAGTTTCTTCTAGTTCTATGTAGTCACTAGTTAGGAGTCATGACTCAGTACTTTGGATCATGTCTGGACTCAAAACATATATGAGATGCTTATTAATTCATGATATTTTGGACATCTATTGATATTATGAATTGTTTGGACATGGCTTTACTGAATATCAATGAAAAATGTTTTTTTTTTTTAATTCAATATATGCACATATTTTTATTTATTGAATTCATTGATTTTTTCCCGATTTTTTTGCCTATTTTTCCCCAATCTGATTAAAACTCTTATCTCTTTTGCCTCATTGATTTATTGTCTATTCTGAGTCTAGTAACATTGGTTACAAGTTTAATTCTTCATTTATGAGTGCTAAGGTGTGCTAGAGAGTGCCAATGCATGCTGAGGAGTGTTAGGGAGTACTAGGACAACACAAAGGAGCACTAGGTCAAAATGCATGGAAGTGAATGAATATGAGGCTATGTTGGGGAGTGTCAATCAGTTCTATTTGTCATGTCAAGGAGGGAGTGACAAGGTATGCTAAGAATAGGTAAGGCATGCCAGGCAATATTAGGGAATGTCAAGAAGTGCTAGATTGTGCTAGGTAGTTCCGAGGTGTGCTAACATGTGCCAAATAGTGCCAAGGCATTCCAGGTGCTAACACATGCTAGGATGTGCAGGGTGCTAGAGTATGCCAATATGCGTCAAGGAGTTTCAAGGCAACAAAAGTAATAACCAAGCTAAAATGAAAGGAAATGAACACATAAGAGGGTTAATAAGTTGGGACTTTATCTTTTTCAAAAGGGGAATGCAAGGCACACTAATAATATGTTCCAATACATGCCAAGTTCCAATGTGTGCCAGGTGCTAATTTTTGTCAATGCAATATTATGCCAAGGAGTTCCAAGGCATGCTAGGGACTACATGGAATGCCAACACATGATAGGGGAGTGCTATGGTATGTTATGGCATGCCAACATTTGCTTTGGCGTCCTACTCATGGTAATATGTTCTAGGTACAAAGATGTTCCGAGACATGCGAGGTGCCAAGGAATGTTAGTGTATTGTTCCAAAGCATGTTAAGGTGTGCCATGAGTGTTGAGGAGTGCTAGGTCTCTCTCATTAATAGAATTGACAGAGCTTGATTATGTATTAAATAATATAGTTCCTACACACACTAATGGAAATTTATTTAAAGGAAATTTGCTAGATAGTAAACCTAATAGAGATGAATCATGTGTTGACTCATAGGAAGACTATATTCTTATGACTTGAGGGAAATGATACACACTAATTACTTCTTAACAAATTCACTAGCTATTATAACCACTATGACCTTGGACACATAATGAAAAATAATCCACAACAATGGTCTTAAATCATTATATTTTAACAAAAAATATAATAACAGGTACATACCGTCATCAAAAACTCATTGGAATGATCAATGATGATGAACATTTTTTGACTGTCACCAAAAGTAACCAAAAATAGCATTGGTCAAGGTCAATAAAAGATCGTCACTCAAAGTGTCACCAAAGAGAGAATTAGTGATGGGCCTTTAATGACCCTCACCAAAAGTGTCACCAAAGAGAGAATTAGTGATGGGAAATTAATGGCACTCACCAAAAGTGTCATGAAAAATGACTTTGGTGAAAAACCTTAAAGGACCATCACTATATACACATAAAACAACGATTTTTTAAATACCATCACCATATGCGAGCCATTGGTGATGGACCTTAAAGGTTTGCCACAGGCATGAAGTGTCATCAAAAACTCATTGGAATAATAAATGATGATGAACATTTATTGACCGTCACCAAAAGTAACCAAAAGATCATTGGTGACAGTCAATAAAAGATCGTTACTAGAAGCATCACCAAAGAGAGAATTAGTGATGGGCCTTTAATGACCCTCACCAAAAGTGTCACCAAAGAGAGAATTAGTGACAGGCCTTTAATGAGCAACAACCTTCACCAAGTGTCATTGAAAATGGATTTGGTGACAAACTGTAAAGGACCATCACTATATACACTTATAACAATGCTTTTTTAAAGACCATCACCATATGCGAAATTGGTGATGGACCTTAAAGGTCTCTCACAAGAATGACCCTCACCAATGACCTTTTTTCTTGTAGTGCATCATTCCAGACCCAATGAGCAGGTCAGTTTCGATGTAGAATGGTTAGCACGATAACATGAAACAACACCACGGAAAACACCAGTAGTAGCAGCAACAACAAAGGCAGAAAAGCCAAGCATACCTATTCATGACAAAGGGAAGAGAAATATTGTCAGCCACATGGAGGAGGAACAAAGCTGTAAGTTTTGAGTAGATCCATTTGTAGAACAAGCAGTTATGGCTATTCAACATAAGAGGCAGCAACGCAAAAATCGAATTGCACGAAGCCAGAGAGATAAGAAGAAAATGGATTAAACAGTGAAGGAGTTACATGAGCTAAGGGAGAAACTCCAGAAAGAACAAGAGCTATGCCAACAGAAGAAGGAAGCATAGTAGCAGTGAATTCAGTAAGGGGTGCATTATGTGTAGACAGATGAAGCAACGCCCATACAAGTAGTTGATTCTTCTGAATAGTTGGCATCAGTTGAAAAGGGTGAGCCCTCGTACATGCAAGACTTTGCTCATGTGATAGAAAAGGCTTTCGAACAGTTAGATGTAGACATGGAGCAACGAGAATTTGAACATGACAATGAACTCATGGCTCACTGCAGAGAGGTTGACTCGCCTAGTGCAATGCATCCAGATGATGAGCAAGTATCGAGTGACCAAGGATGCATTAAGATCCTTGGTGGTCAACTGGAGGCAGAGATGTGTGACATCTCCTTTGATGAATATCAACATAGAGTTGTGCACCATGAAAGAGTACCAACTTTGGAGGACCGAACATCCCCTGAGCAAGTTGAAGAACAAGTGATCATGACTGATGTGCACAAGGACCCAACTACTTTGGCCGATGCAACTAGAGTGTATGCCAAAGCCACTAGCTCCAGTGTTCACTTCCTCATAGCTGAGAATGATCAAATGGCGAAGGAGGTACAGGTGGCCAAGAAAGGAGGATAATTAGTGACAATGTCCGCTTGAGATAAACTGAACAAGGCAATATATGAGGAAGTGTTGTCCTTGGACACGGTTAGGAAGGCATTGTACTCTAAGTTCAGTACCGTGCATCAAGCAGTCGTTCATCTTCATAGATGGCAACATTCATGTGTGAGAAGATCTCACATCTTGAAGAACATACATGCTGTCATTGATAACATGCGAGCATGGATGATGAAGCATAAAGGAACCCCCCTTCATTTGCCCAAGATGATGAAGGCTAATGCGGTTGAGCTGCAAGCAACTATCTAGAGTTAGATCCAGAACTATGAAGACCTACTATAATTCATCACTATAATACAGGCTTCCCATGCAATAGTATTCGAGAGCATGGATGATGTTGTGTTGTTGGGTAGCGGAGGTCTCGCATAACGGTTTTGGGTCAGAAAGCCCAAAAAGTAGGATTAAATTATTGTAAAAACTCCAAAGTATGTGGAGTGCAAAGTATAATAGGATTGAGTCAAAGGGTAGTCTGTCTAAAAATAATGTAAAGAAATATAAATAGAGTCATCCCGTGCAGGGATCGTGGGCCAAGGAATGGTATAAATAGAGCGCGACTCTATGACGGAAAGGTAGTTCGGGTTTTGGAGGAAGATGAAATGTAATGGGTTTTAGAGAAAGATAGTCTGAAAGCATCTGTAAGTCTGAGTCAAGGGTTGGGGTAGCAGGTAGAGGCTCTGTAGTTGTGTGTGCAGAGGCCTGGAAAGTCTACAACTGTGTGCTCGGACCCCTGCAACTGAGTGTGCAGGGTGAATCTAAATGTATTGAGGATAAGTCGAAATAAAGATAAGTTTCTTCTGAAATTCTGTATTCCTTTTGAGCTGTCACGAGTCTAACTTTCATAATATCTGTTTACTTTAATCTGATTATTTCATGAATGAATGTAAATCTAGGTTCATTTTAATGCATGAATCATTTGTGTTTGTTAAATGTTTGCTTAAAGATCCCGTTAAGTTGTAACTGCATCCTCCAATAAAATAGTGCACTAATAAGAAAGATATAATCAATCTGGATCTATGAAAATAATGAGCAGTGCGAAACTTTAAACCAGTGCGCGAAACCTCCAGACCACACCAAGACATCCCTAGGGTGTGGAAACCTGGTTCCAGCACCCTCCCCTGCTACCTTGGGTGAGACTTCAGTCCACGCTCTACGGGCTGTTTCCGAAAGGGCTAGTAGCTGTGGGATTTGTTTGGCTAACTAACTCTTCTGAACCTGGGTCAGGCCCATATAAGCCAACACGTGCACACAAATGCAATTCCATCACTTGGGACTCTCACCCAAGAAAATACCTATAAGTAGGTCCAATAGGAGCTTGACTCGTACTTCGACAAGTTGATGCAGATCACCACCAGTCCTGACTTGCCTATCAGTGTGATGAGACCCAAAAATGGATAATTATATGGGCTCATTGAGCCTCCTAACTCGACTTAATCCATCATTATCATTAGTTTATTGCATGCTTTTTATTATATTTATGCTAATAGAGTGAATTGGGTTAGTCATTATGCCAACAAGTCTAATGGGCGCTTTGTGCAGTTTTTTGGTCAATTTAGAGACAAAATCAAAGGTTTTAATGAGCACTTGGCATCCAAATTCGTGGAAGAACAAGGGAGAGGATTTGTAGGAAGGTGTCCCCTTCATTTATGGGCCCTTACCTCGAATTCTCCACCATCAGCTCGGAGTTCAAGGACCACCACATCAATTATCACAAGGGCAGTCGAGCAAGGGCTAGTAAAGGTGTTGTTAACTACAAGTTTTGGCAGCTGAGTTCCTAAAGTTTAGGAGGATTGTTGGGGTCCTCAATTTGTGTAAATAAGAAGGCTTAGGGCCTCATTTCAGTGAGTCACTTTGTTGGCAGAAGTTAGCTAGTTTGTAGTTCGATTTTAGTCATTTTTTTAGGTAGTAAGTTAGCAACTTAGCTCTGCATATCAGCACATTTTCAAGCTTTTCCTTGTGGACAGTTTTTGATGTAACTATTATTTCTTGAGCAATAAAGATGAATCCATCTTTTCTCCAGCTCTAATATTTCTCAGGAGGCTGTAGCTCTTGGGGTTGGGCCCAACCCAAGTGCCCAACACCTCCTTTGTTTACCTTTATGTGTCTTTGCTGCATTCTTAGAATAAAATCTGCTATTTAGATTTAAATCTTGTTTTGTTATTTAGGTTGCTTTTGATGATTAAAAAGGCTTTTCATGTTTAGATTGATTTGATAGGTTAATAACAGAGAAGATCTTTAGAAAAAGGCTATCAAGCACCTCTGATCTCACCTCTCCCTCAGTGGGACCATGAGATGGGACCAAGGAGTCCTTGCTGCCACCAAAAACACTGTTTTGCTTTTCAATGCAATTATTAGTGTTAGATTCTGATTTGCAGAAGTTGATATCAGTTGTGATTACATGATCAGATCCATTCTTGTTTGGTTTCCATAGTTGATTTACGTGATTTGCTGCCAATAAACTGTTGTGCATCATGCTTATGGTTTCTATGTCAAATTAGGCTAAAGTAGTTATATTTTTGGTTTGCATAGCCTTTGTTGATCAGTTTTGGGAAATAACGTGCAAAGTACTTGTGATACCTCCTCATCTATCCTTACCCCATCCATGCAACCTACTTCGTCCTCTAACTCAAATTCTTTCCTCTCATTTGCCATGTTTTCTAACTTTTCCCTAGTTTCTACATTCTTGTGCACCATTGCTCCCTCCATCCTTGAACAAATCCAATCGCTCCTTAGCCTCATTCACCAGGTCCTAGACCCCTTAACATCCTTATCCAGCCTCCATTTCCACTTTCGCACCATTCTTCCTCCATCCATCCTCCAAAATCCCCTTTTTGAACATCCTGTAGAAAATTACAGAACATCCTGTAGAAATTCCAGAACATCCTGTAGAACCCCTGCAGACTTCATGTAGAAGCTCATGAAAGCGATTTCTTGAGATCCGATCACTATGAAACTCTCTGGAAGGGTGATAGGGACCCCTTAGGCCCTATTCTAACCTTCCCAACCTCTTGCAAGCATTTCCTTTTTCCAATCGACCTCTGCACAGTCAAAAACAGTTAAAACACATGCATAATAATTCCGACAACTTACTCAAAAATACAAAAAGATGTTTCTTTTCATATTTCACTTAAGAAGTAGCTTAGTCACATGCATTTTACCTTTCTAAGAGTCAATGGCATTCCTTTCTGTAGCTTTCATCATTTTTCTTGCACCTGTAGGGTTAGTCGGTAAAACTAGGGTTTGCTAGGGTTTGCATTTCCTTTCCGCTTTTCGCTTATTTATGCAAGTAGATTAGCCTCCTTTGAGTTAGATTTCATCCGTCAGTTAAAAAGCTTCTTCTAAGAGCCCATAGAATTTGGCTTAAGCTCCTAGCAGACTTGTGCCAGCTGACCAAGTGACAACCGCTGCAAGAACTAGTACTTGTGCATACAACATCGTCGCTCCCAAGTTTGTTAGGAACTACCGGGTTGATAAAAGTAAAGAAGGGAGTCCCAGGAGTTGCAACATTATTGCTGTAATACTGGGGCCCACCACAGTGTAGACGTCATGCACAAGTATGTTGCTGGTCCAACCACATTGAGGACATTGCTACACATTCTTTCAGATGAGTTGGATAGAGGAGCCCAAGAAATGTACCCGGATGCCATGGAGGCAAGGTTCAAGTTCCAGACGGATGTCACAGTGGAACACAGACACTATCAGAGACTACCAATCTTGGCATGAATATGTTATTATCGATCAACATGAGGATGTTGAGTAGTTGGGCTTCTATAGTTGTCTAAGTCAGAGTGGTGTCTAGTTTGTCTTGTTCAAGCCATTGTTCAGATGGGTACATGTTCTTTGTATTATTGAGTCATGTCAAGTGTAATTCAAGTCTCAAAAGTGAATATAACAGTCATAGAGTAGGTGAAGAGTCATGAGGGTAGTTGAACGGTCAAAAAGAGGAATGTTAAGGGTCACCCCACCCTTTCCTATAAATAGTCCCTCATAACTCATTGTATAGGTTTTTGGTCAGCCAAGCTTCTACTAAGACTATCTTGAAGAAGGCTTGGACAGTATTCTAATGCACCTTGGCTTCTCCATTGCACAGAGCTACTACATCTCGTTGGAGGAGCACGCGGATGTGGCTGTAATTTTCTATTGATAGGGCTAACAGCTTTACATGGTGTATTGTATGATTGTAACTTACACTTCTTTATATAACAAAAGCCAACATATTTTCATGCATATGTTGTTATTGTAGTTGGACTACTCTGATTGCCTTAATGATAAATGTAGTTTAACTTATGTACTTATGTATGAACTAGTTCACATGCACTTATATGAATCTTGTTGTTAATGTGTTGCATATGTTGTTAATGTTGTCACCGTCCGTGTCGACTGCTCTATCAGACAGCAGACAGAACTTTATCTGAACCTTGTTATATCAATCATCACACTCATCTCGGACTGATCCATGAGTGATGTTCATGTTATCTTACCTTGTATGGTAGGACTTCCACATCCATGTCGACTGCTCTGCCAAAAGATCTGCATGTCCTTTGCGTTGTGTGTTCTTAGCCGAGTTGGGACTGATCCCTTTCAACCTGGAACCCACCTTCACCTTCCACTCCCTTTGAAGTGTTGGAACCTCTCATACTCATTCCTTGACTCACGGCATCAATCACACCCTTGATACTGACAGAGTTATCTTACTTACCTCTATGTGACATCGTGGTTAAGGAATTACCTTACGACCCACTGTTGGGACTCCTACACCAAATTGTTTGAGGTCTAATTGGGACTCCTTACCAGGGAGATCCCCATGACATGTTGGTGGGTCCAGCACCATCAACATTTTTAGCAATAGAACGAGGGCTTGATGACAAGCAGTGTCCTCTCATCCAGTTTTCAACCTTTGCATATATTTCATGGAGTCTTGCATTCTTCCCCCGAGGTGTTTTTCAAATCATGAAGATGTCTCCATATCGGGGAAGCTTTTCAATCTCTTGTCCACTCACACGTACGATGGTGAAGCTGAAGTGGCCTAGCCTGAGCACTTACATAACTTCCTTTCCATGATTTATGAGGAAGATGAGTTTATTGACAAACATGTTGGTCTGTTGCTTGCATTCACACTTCGTGAATCCCCATTTCGTTGGGTGCTCAGCCTACTAGCTGACACCATGCACTCATGTGAGCACTTTTGTTATCTTACTGAAGACACATTCCATCATTTTGATCCAGACCATCTTGACTGGAAACTGTTACAACAATGGAGGGATCTGCATGAATCCATTATTGATTTTTGGCAGTGCTTCTGTGACTTAGAGTTTCAAGCTCCGAAGATCCAAACAAAGTTTTCTTATCTTTGGGATTGGTTCTAGTATTGTCTTAAGAAATCTCTCCATCCCAAGAGAAAGCTTGATGTCAAGCTTCACTCAACCACCTTCACTGATGGAACTGCAAAATCCCATGTGGGATCAGTCACTGTCTCAATGGATTGTCTGCCTCCCTCTCATTCAACAGTTCCACCATCGCCTAGTGATGTTGAGGATCATGTTCACATATTTGTTCATCCTTCACACCCTCCCAACATCACTCCACTTAATTTTCACGTAGAGTTGGTTGTTAGTCCTTCAAGTTCCCATATGCATTCTTTTCTTAGAACTCCATCTTCACACCTAGTTATTCCCCCAGATGATGCTATCCTGTGTTCGTCCATTCCAGACTCTTCACTTGTTGTGAACAAGGAACAACCCACTGACAGATTTGGTGTTGCACAACCAACATGCACTGTCATTCATGAAGAGTATGAGTGGGAGCTTAAACATAAACACTCGACGAAGGATGACTGCCTTCCATCCAAGCCCCCTTTGTTCCTTCATAGCTTCTTTGGTGAACCTACCATCCATGATTTTGTATGTGTGTCTTCATCTACAGATGCACCCATTATTGATCACTCACAGGACTCACCGAACGCTAGTCCATCATTCAACAACGAAGAGGATAAGTTATTCATTCAAGATCCACTTGATCCTTCATTTATATTTTTTGGAAACATAGAGGAAGAGTTCTTTCACTTTTCATCTAACCCTCTGTTTGATTCATCTGATCATTGCGATGCCGAAGAATTCATTATTTTTTCTGATCATGGCAGTCATGATCCATTTGCTTCCAATTTTGATCACGAACATCAATCTATTGCAGTTGATATTTCAAAGCCATCGATTTATGATGATCTACCTGATGATGATGTTGAGACACCCAAGACTATCGGGGCACTTCAGCTTGAGCTGATTGTTATGTCATGCCCTCACTCTCTTGGCGTTAGTCTCACTTTCGATCATGAAATTGTTCAATCGCCAAAGGCTTCTCATCACTCATTTGTATGCATTAAGATCCATCTCACACACAGATCACACTTCCTCCACTCGAACTGCATGACCTCATTGCTCATTAATTGGAGAAGCATTACATTGCAAGAACTTATGTGCAATGAAAGTTATGTTTTTTTATTTTGTTTGCTTGCATGTCTCAGCCAAGAGTGTGCTTTTGCTGCAAAATTTCTCGTAGTGTCCACAGATTTTCCTTCATGCACATGCACTCACTCATGTCCCATGGGAACTTTGAAACACGAAGTGTGGTTGTCTTCACTGTCATATCTTTCTTGTATGTTGGTCCGCGTAATAGGGTTACTCGCAGACCAAGCTTTTACCCACATGGGTCTACCAATGTGTCGGTGGCTGTATTGGAAGTATCACTTCACGTGATCAGGCCCATGCACCGTTATTATAGGAGTAGGAGTAGTGTTTTCTTTTAGTTGTTTGCTTGCATGCTTGTTTAATTTCATGCTTTGCTTTCCTGTTTGTGTGCTTTCTTATTTTATTACTTTCTTTTCTTTCACTTTTACTTATGCTCTAGCTTTGATTTGTTGTGTGTTTCGTTCCTTCGTAGGTTAGTTTGCATGAAACCATGTGTGACTCATGAAACTAGCTGGGTAAAGTACAAGAGGGTTTGTGTATCTATCACTACTTGGTTATCTTTCATCTTGCATGTTAGTTTCAATCTTTGAAGCCTTCCAACAGTGATCAAATATGCTCTTACAAAGTGGTCTTAGGGTGTCAAAGTCAAATTTTGTCATTTCACTGAGGTTTCAAGTAAAATTTGGTCACTAGGTATTAGGTCTAGGATTTGTTTTCACTCCTGTCAAAGCTGTCCAAATGTTGGTCCATGTCACCATTCAAATGAGTGTAAAATCATTTAGAGAGTTGTCAACATCATTTTAGGTTCCAATAGGTCATTTTACACCTTGTTCGTGCTTCAGTTGTACTTGGGTAAGGCTCATTTCCCTCTCCTAGGGTTTTGAAGGTAATTTCTCTTGGATGGTAAAATCATCAACAAAACTTGTGTCCTGATGTTCATACACCTTACCCTATCCTTAATGTACCTTATTAAACACTTCTCATCACTAATATCCCTCAAATTCCTCATTTCCCCACAAACCCTAGTTTCTTGCTACAATTTGATAATTTTCTAGGCTAGGCCTGTGTTTAGCCCTTTTGGACCCCCTCCCCTCACTAAATATTTGAAATTCCACTTTCCCCTGTTCCCTATCATCCCTCCCTACTTCCCAAAATTTTCTCAAGAATTTAGAAGCCCCTTATCCCCTTCATTTCCCTTCATTTCGACAAATCCGTTGTTCCACACATCGGGGTAGGTTTTACTCACATGATGTTTCTAAGAAATAGAAGACGAATTTGACAAAAGTGAGAGAGGTTTTTGTCCATAACAGGACAATGAAGAAAACCGTCCTTCACTTTTTACACACATGTCATGGATTTAGATAAATGTTAAAAATAAAGTTGCCTCAGGAGGGTTGCTACACTTCTGGAGTGGCCTTGGGAAAATCAAGATTTCTTCTAGCTTGGTTGGCCAAATGACTTTCTTGATGAGTTAAAGGATAACTAGACACAAAGAGACTTCCCATGAGCTATCATGAGATCAATTTGGAGTTCAGAAAGACTTTCAAAAGTTGACTGCAACAACACTCTGCGGTTAGGAAGCTTCATTTTGCACATTTTGACCAGTCTTGGGAGATTTGACTTTTGATAGGGAAAATGAACTCCAAATTGAAAAATTCAAGATTTTGTGGGAATTAGACTCAATAGGATTTCCAACGAGCTATCACACACCTAATTTGGACACTAGGAAGGCCTCCAAAAGTGTCCCACAAAAAGTGCTATGCACCTGTCAGTTGGCGCTACGCACTTGGCACAGGTTTTACACTAAGTTTTGTTCGGGCGCTACGCATACAAAGTACGCTATGTACCTGGGTGAGTGTGCTACACACCTGGAATTTGGGCTACAAATTTTTGCAAATTTCACCATTTTTCCTCAAAACTTCAATTTCTCCCTCTAAACAAGTAAGTACATGAATCATATCTTGTGTGTTAGGGTTTGTTTACGAAGATTGGTGTTTTGTGTTCTTCAAACTGAAACCCTAGCTTCTAGGGTGAAACCCTAGTTTTCTTCATCGCACTAGTGGTTGTATAACCTATCCCCTTAATCCCATTCCCCTCATACATTTTCCCCTTAATCCCATTCTCCACATATAATTTCCCAAACCCTACAAGCCCTACTCACATCATCAAACTCTACCCACTCTCCCTAAAACCCTACTCATCCCTAAACTGTTCAGCATACATTTTCACACACACTCTACCCATTTCATTCCTTCACCTTATTTTCACACTATTATCCGTGAAACATCCATATACAACCACATTTTTCAAAACCAAGGGAAAACAATGGAGATGGATAGTGAGTATGAAATGGAGGAAGAAACCCTTAGTGACAGTTCCATGGAAGGCCTTAAGGAGAAACGAAAGAGCATGATAAACTCAAGATATTGGCTAAAGCACCATTGGCCTAGGAAATCACTTAAAAAGGATCACTCATGCCAAATTTCAAGAAATTTGGTGCATTTTTTGTCATTTTTGAAATTTTTGAAGCAAAAAATAGGTTTTTTCAATAGGTGCATAGCGTCACCGGCGCTACGCTTTTGATGGGGGCCTCCATTTACAAAAAAGTTTACATTTTTGGAATCAGCATGAAAATTTATGCATGCTCAGAAATGGCTGAGAAATTTTGACAAGTTCTGGACCTCCAAAAGGGCCAAAAACACCCAAAGCGTGCCCTCTCTTCCACTTTTTTGCACACAGGAAGTAGTCTTGGGAGATTTCATTTTTGGAGGGGCAAATGGACTCCAAATCAAAACATTCAAGTTGTCCCAAAAATTAGACTAATCAAGCATTCCAATGAGATATTCGGCACCTAATTTGGACTTCAGGAAGCCTTCAAAAACTTGCCTAGAAAAAGTGTTATGCATAGGATCAGTGGCGCTACGCATAGGAGAAAAATTTGCCAGTTTTGCCTGTTTGTTCAGAATTTCGCCCAGTTTACTGTCAGTTTGAATTTTTCTTCTCTTTCGGTTAGTTAATGATGTAAATTGATGTACTATTATGTAAAATATGATGAAAAGTGACTTGAGGAGGTAGATACATCAGTTAGAGTTGGTTTGAGGATGAATGAATCAGTTTCCATAGTTTTAGAGGCAAGTTGTTCCACTGCCTGTTTCTCAATTCCTAGTTTAAGTGTTGTTGAAACAGCTCCTTAGTTCATGGATTTGACCCCTAATGGCTAGCATAGGTGTTTTTATGCCTATATCATGTACTTTCTTACTCATTTGTAAAGGTTGGACTCTTGTGGATGCATTGAGCACTATTGTAATCACTTCTGCAGTTTGGCAAGGAAATGAGCCAGGGTTTTGCAGCATTTTGTGGGATTCTTGTGGTAATGTGAATAAGCATTATTTTCTCCTCTGTTATTTAGTTTATCTTATGTTTATATGTGCCATCATCTCTCTTTTTCTGCATAACTAAATGAAACAAGATTAAAGGGTGGAATCCATTGGTGTTTCAGTGCTCTCCCTTGGGGTTTATTTAGTTTTAAATGTTTTCTGTTGTTTGAAGAGGACTCATGAAACTTGCATGCCTTCTCCAACTCCTTACCAGTCTTTAGACTCACCATCACATTCATTTCAAAGTGTTAAAACAATTTCCTACCTCGGCCCACAGAAACCTCTGCAGATCTGAGTTGATTTCCTGGATCCAAATCTACCTTCCTCATTTGGTCCAACAACCAGCCATTAAAATCAATCAAATTCCTCTAAGCATATACCTAGCCTAAAATTAGTATTCATACTAGTCATCTCAAGCCTTACTTGCCATATTTTCTTTGAGATTGACAAGGTGAGAGCCCTCTCCCGACCTGGTAGGGCTAGCTACTAGGTTAAGCATGGTTTGATGTTACCCTAGACCTGTCTTTTTCAGCCTGAGGTAGATTTAGGCTATAACATTGCCTTTGTATGATGAAATTGTTACTTTTATTCCATGATATGTCGAAGGAAAATACTTACTCTTTGAAGTGAACCTTGGTGTAAACACAATGCTTGCACGCTAATTAGTGTCAACTTCTCTAGTCGATTGTTTATGGTTTAACCCTTGTGAACTTAGTCAAGTATAGTAAGATGAGGGGGAAAACCTTTACAGGCACGTCAGAGACATAATAAACTACTTCTCTGCTGGAACAACCTCCTCTACTCTCAATAAGTCGGGATCCCTCTTCCACATCTGAAATGAATAAGTGCTATTTGTTATCAATCCAAAATCTCTCTAAAATTGTGAAAGAAATGATAGAGGTAACCATAAACCTACTTTGGAGATTAGGATCTAGCCTTCCCAATGCTTAGAGAGGGCTCTCTCTTTATGATTTAACTTTGTTTAGTTAATTGATTTTAGGCTAGTTATGATTGTACTTGGGTTTTGATTTTGATTTGGTGGTGGGATTACTAACTTAGGTGGATAGAGGGATGTCTTTTACCATTGGGCTATGGGGTCAAGTGTTAAGAAAACAGGACTGGATCAAGTTCTACAGACAGTGTTTACAGGGCAAGGTAGCTGAGTAAATTTAGATCTTAAGGTTGGATGGTGAAGTGGTTTCCAATCGGATACAAGGAGCAATTAAGGGTTCCCTAAATCAGATAATGAAGGAAACGGTAGGGGTCAATCAAAACTAAGGAGCAATGAAGGGTTCCCTAATCTGGATATCAGAAGAAAACATTAAAGTGATTAACTATTCAAGACCAAGTGTACTTAAACAAATTTTGTAATATAATTCCAGTTAACTCATTCAATTTAGATAACATGCAAGTTTGTGAAATGCTTAAGAAAATAACAAATTTGACAAAGAAAATACTCCACTGAAGTAGCTCAACACATGAATCATGTAATGCAACCTCTTTATTACTCAGTCTGGTCTGTTGACTTGAAAAATTGGTACAATGAACCCTCAGGTTATAGATCAATACAACTATAGAAATGTCTAGCAATCAACACCCTATACTTCGAATTATGAAGTATTTATACAAAAATAGTTTACAAAATATCCCAACTATCATGGGAATTAATCTAGGAAAAAGGAAATATCTTCTTGCAAGAAGATAGAGACATATATTCAACTAATGTAAGATGTCCCTGTTTATTTGGCTGTGTTGTCTTTATGCTTTGATCTTTTGTTGTTTATTCTCCTTTGTTGTTGGTCTTCTAAGTTGGCTGTTCTTTTTTACTTTGCCCTTTCAAATGATACACTTTCACCTAATACTCTTTCATCTCGTTGATATGTCACTTTCCTTTCACTATGCACTTTCCTTTCACTATGTTGCTTTCACTTTTATTGTGCATTTTATAGTAAGTCATTTAACGTTTCCCACGTGTCTACATATGGTAATTTGATATTTACCATTTTTCTGTAAATTTCATCTAAAGGTGTTCTACCTCATGTTGGAGGTAAAATAGGTTCTCAAATGTTTGGTACAGACTTTCCCTATAGGCATTCCCTTCATAGAGGAATTCTTGGATTGATCTCTTGCCACCTCTCTGATTCTCCTGTTGTAGTCTTCCTGTGGCATCAATTTTTCATTTATCACCAAACAATTTGGAATACCTTTTGCCTTAAAACATCAAACATTACCATGAACGTGTCTATAGCCAGCTGCATGGTTTGGCATTTTTCCTCAAGGTTCATCATCAAATTCCTCTTGGTGAGCACATTTTTCACCTCTAGTATGGTGCCAGTCCTGTCAGTTATGTCCAACTCCTACAATTCATATTTTTTTTTAGAGTTAAGTGGATTAATCTGGTGGCTTCTTTAGGCATGTCTCTAAGTTCAGCCTTAACTCCCTGAATTTCTTCTGTAGCCTCTTTGACTAAGTCATTTTGTTCAAAGTTGACTTGTATAGATGGCCAAGTATCATTGAAAGAGTCAATGATATTGTCCCATATCTTTTCTTTAGCTTGGCCAAGTGGCTCCTTTAATGTTAATTCTTTTTCCAAGCTCTTCATTCTTTTATTTAATCTGGTTGACTTCTGAACTTCATCCTTGTGCATAATTTGGGCAATTTTCTTCTCATCCTCTAGACTCAACTGTTCTTTGAGTCTATTTATCTCAGAGGTCTAAATGGACATGTCCTCCATTGCTTTAACCAATTTGCTTGCCTCCTCACTTGGTTGATTTTCTATTGTTATCGAACTTGGTGTTGATGTATATGTTGTTGCAGTTGGAAGTGTTGTAGCCAGAGGAGCTGTGGGAGCCAATGAAGCTACCAAGGTTGATGGAACTATTGTAGTCACTATTGGAATGGCAGTGGTAGTGGTTATCTCAAGGCTAGCCTGTTTCAGCTGTATTAAGTTGTCCAACTCCTTCTCCATTTATTTTAACTGATTATTTAATTGCAGAATGGGGTCCATCATCTCCTCTTGCTGAGTTTGGATTTCAAGGACTTCCTTTGTCTATGGATGCTCTGAATGAGGACAATTCAGTTGCTTTTTCAAAGCAGCAATATCCTCATTCTTCTTCTTTATTAGTTTCTTGGAAGCTTTGACATCATTGGGATTATAACCAAGCTCAATCACCAAGTCTTCCAGTGACTTGATTCTGTTTTCCTTGGCCTATGAGGATGCCTTTTCCAGCTTGTACTGTGCAGTGATATTATCCAATGAAATTTGAATTTTGTGCACAATCATAAATTTATTTTTCATGGTGGAATATATCATCTCACCTGACTGCGTATGGAACTCAATTTGGTCAATGGGGTGAACATTCCTCGCCAAAAATTTAAAATCTATTTTCTTATAATCTGTTGATGATCTTGGCTACTAGACTATAGGTTGCATGAATGTCATTTGTATCTTCCCAGTCTTAATGTCAAAGGATGACATTAACCTATTTTGATTGGCATGTGTTTTCTTGAAGTATTAGGCATAAGTCTCAGCCTTCAATGCCTCATTCCTCAACCTCATTTCTTTTTATTTCTCTTTATCTGCAGGCTTGCTAGATGAAGAGACCTTAATGTTGAGTTGTTTCTCAATAAGTTGGGTGTTTTAGGTAGAAAGCTAGTGTGTTTCTTCTGGAGCTGTTGGGATTTGATTCCTTCCAACCATAGTTTCAATGTCAGTAATTTACACTGTGTCAATGGTGTCTTCTTATTCAGTTATAGTATTAACGTTGGGCCTCTTCCTGTAACTGATCTCAAATTGTTCATCTGTAGTGTCCATTGCTGAACTAGAATCTTCTTCCTTGGTTCTTTTCACATTCCTCTCTTCATTTGTTGGAGTTTGTAGGATGGGAGTAATATTCATATGTTCTTTTAGGGTTGGAACCTACAGAAAGGAACTAGTATCAATCTGCTTTTCCACATCTATCAAAGTATTGTCCACATCTACTACTATATTGTCCATATCTATCAAAGTGTTTTCCAATCATTCTGACTAGTTGGTAAATCTCTAAATGTCTGGCCTGGGATGATGTATGAAAGGACCCAATTTGACTTTGAGCCTTAATTTATTTATGTCTCCATAAGGGTCATATTTCCACATAAAACTATTCCTGAAATTCATCTACTGCAAAATTTTATTTGCCTCTAGTCCAGCTCCCCTAATATTACAAATAAAGGGGCCCAATTGATTTTTCATTTTGAACTGGGTCTTCTTTCTAGTTGATAGGAAATTGACTTCATCGTAGTTGTAATCTGCCTAAAGTACTCTAATGCAAATATCTTCATGGGGAGGTATTTGGGCAGTTTGTAGGGAGCTAGTTGGCATCCATATATTCTAATTTCTGTGTGGTCCTAGTATAGATACCAGTCTCCCACTCTATTGTTCTTTGCCAACTGTAAAACTCTCTTAATATTGTCACTTATCCTGTGTTGATAGCTACTGGTTAGCATGTTTATAACTGGATGAACAAATGAATCAATGAACTCTTTATAAGAAAAAAGAGTGGAATATCTTTGGATCAATGGTGTCCAAAAGATGACATAGCTTGGATTTCCCTTGGTGTATAACTTTTGAATGCTGACTAGAAACTTATCTGACTGAAAATATATGAACATGGGAAAGAATACTGATGAGTATTTGAAAACTCTCTCATTTGGTAATCTGATAAACTGTTCATGGATTTTGTCTACTATGAATTGAGCAAAGTTGTAAACTGTAGAAGGAGGCTTTCTTAGGCAAAAGATAGAAAGGAAAGCCAAAGCAACCTCATCTACATGTTCATCCGTGATGTACCCTAGAATGCAAGAGAGCATGGTAATAATCTGTATGCCTCTCTGAGAGAAAATGGTGGCAGCATATGGAGGACTATTTGTAGGAGTATGAGACTCCTCTATGATGAAGGTTTGAAAAATCTGAGCCTTCTTGGGAAGGTCTAGCTTTATGTAGAGTTCAAGTAAACCTTTAATGGAAAGTGGGGTCTCATTTGGGACTAGCTGGATTTGCAGTATTTCATTACTTGATTCTGCAGTAATGGTGAACAAAACTTGCTGGTTAGGGAAGATTATGGCTCTTTGAATGGGAACATAGAAAACTTGGTAGAAGTGAATGATTTTTGGGAATAGCTGTACCTATGGGAACAAACACTTGGGAAAATTGGGCTTCCATAGGTGAATGTTATCATTATGGTTCAAAAACTTGTCTTTACTCGAGTAGTTGAGCTTCAGTAAGTGGGCAGGGGAAGCAGTATCTTTAATTTGAAAGTCTTTGTTAGCTAAAGGGAGGTGGTCAATAGCCAGGTTAGGGGTTTACAGAGTTCTTACATCGAGAGAGATTTGGGAAGCCATAATTTGATTTATTTAACCGAATTACTCTTTCTATTGCTTTAGGGGTAAGATCTAAAGGTCTGGAACAGTGGGAGGGTAATTTCGATTTGTAAAAAGGGGTCTGGTTGCACAGTGGGATTTTCTTCAGTTCAGGAATATTTTTTAATTAATGTAATTAATTATCCTTGGATAATTACTATGTGTAACTTCAAATTACATGGTCATTCTGGTTATATCAGGAATACCTAGAATTTGATGGTTTTTGGTGCACAGACGGGGTTCTATGGAGCTGCAGAGGGTACTGAGGCTTGAACTGGCTATTTGTTGCTTCAATTTGGTGTTTGCAATGTCTTCAGGTGGCAATATGTGGCTAAATTGGTCACTTAGAGGTTCTGGGTGTCACAATTGGCTTAGCAGAGTTTTACAGAAAAAACAAGCGAAAAGAGTAAAATGGGGCATTTTCGGCCTTTTAACTGATAACGGTTACATTTTGGCATGAAATTTATTGAATGAATAGTGGGAAATTTTTGGTTTAGGCGGGGAGGTGGTTTTGTGCGATATCGCACCGCTTTTGGATGGCGGGTGATATTTTTCGCGAGCATGCGATATAACCTGGTGCCGTCACGTAGCAGAATAGTGCCCGACCAAAACCGTGAATCTCGCATGCTCTCAGGCCGTTAATAGTCGGACGATGAATCCACGCGATATGGCTGTGTGTTGTTGGATCTAGGGGTTGGAGATGTACCAATGGATTTTTTGGTAGTTAGTCTATCTACCCATAAGGCATTAACCAACATTTTGTTCCACGTCTTCTTGTTGTCATTTAATAGTTTCTTGATGATACTGACAAGGCTTTTGTTTGAAGATTCTACAAGTCCATTACCTTGAGGGTAATAGGTAGTGGAATGGCCAAGGGTAATGTGATATCCATTACAAAATTCAACTATTTTCTTGGATTTGAAAGCAGATGCATTTTTAGTGATGAGATTTTGGGGGCATCCAAATCTAGAAAGGATGTTGTTCTCAAGGAATGAAATGATGACAAAGTCTATGGCTTGTCTAGAAGGCATGGCTTCTATCCATTTAGTAAAGTAATCAGTGGCTGTCAAAAACCATTTATGCTAGGCTGAGGAGGATTGGTGAATTTCCCTAATGAAGTCTAAACCCCATTGTTGAAAAGGCATTTCTATGGAGATGGGTTTGAGAGGAAATGGTAAGAGTGTCCTTTTTCCATAAAATATTTGGTACTTGTGACAATAGATCACATGTTTCTTGACATATGAAAAGAGGGTGGGCTAGTAAAAACCTGCCTTAGGATCTTATTAGTAGTTGTTTCCCAATATAGGTGTCCTCCAAAATCTCCTGCATGAAATTCTTGCATAACTTTGTCAACTTCATCTTTCAATAAATAATTCAATAAAATGCCACATTATCTTTCCAAAATAAAGCATTATCTATGATACAATATTTCATTGATTTCATTTTCAAAAATCTACATTTAGTTCTAGATAAACTAGGAGGAGCTTGTAAGTTTAGTAAAGCAAATATAATACCTGCATACGAGGGTAAATCTATGAAAGCTTCACTAATCTATGGAGCCACCATCTCTTCCTGATCATCTAGGGAACCAATGAAATTTATATCTAATTCCTGATAGTTTGATTTAGGCATGAGTTTAGCTAAACCTTGGCCTTTGATAAGTTTTCTAGGCTTTATTTCTATGTCATATTCCAGAATAGTGGCAATCCATTTGCCTCTCTTCCGTTCAGGCCCATTCTGTGTCAGAATCTCCTTTACTACTGAATTTGGAACACAAGCAATGATATGTAAATACAAGATGTACACTCTTAAATCTTAAATAGCTTTTACTAAAGCAAGTGCTTCTTTTTCCATTATGTTGTACTTTAGTGTAGCATCTCTCAAAGATTTGCTGAAAAATGCAATAGGCTACTCATAGCCTTGATCATTCTTTTGCAACAAGACTGCTACAATAGTATGTTCTGAAGCAAAAGAAAATAAAATCGCTTTTGAAATCAGGACTTATGAGGATTGGGGTTTTATTAAAGGCTTCTTTGATTGCCTCAAAAGACTATTTAGCCTCTATTTTCAACTTAAGTGCTGAATCTTTCTTTAACATGTTATTTAATTCTCTAATTAATTCTGCTAATTCAGAAATGAATCTCCTAAGAAAATTTATCTTGACTAAAAATGACTGTAATTCTTTGATGTTTCTAGGACGAGTGATGTTCAGGATTGCCTCTATTCTAGCTGGATCTATTCTAATTCCATGTTTTGATATTATGTGCCCCAAGAGTACCTTATTCTAGACCAAAGAGTGTCTTTTTGGGATTTAAGGAAATACCAAATTTTCTACATTTAATGAAAACTATTCTCAAGTGATCTAATTGTTCATTATCTGATTTGGAAACACTGTGATGTCATCTTAGTAAACCACTAGAAATTCATGTATTTCTTTTGCAAACGCTATGTCCATTGCTCTCTGGAATGTTGCTCCAACATTTATTAATCCAAAATGCATCTTTAAATAAATGAAAGTACCCTAGGGAATGGAAAATGTTGTCTTTGCTTCATCCTCTGGTTGAACTAAGATTTAGTTTTATCCAGACAGTCCATCAAGCAATGAAATTATGGATGAGCCTATCACCCTCTAGAGAATATGGTCCATTTTAGGGAGAGGATAGTTATCTTTTAATGACACTTTGTTCAAGTTTCTGAAATCAACACAGAGTCTGATTTCTCCTATTTTCTTTCTAGTAGTGACTAAATTATAAACCCAATCTAAATATCTAATTGGTGCTATGATTTTTGCATCACACATCCTTTTTACTTCTTTTTCAATTAATGGCATAAAAACTGGATTGATTCTCCTAAGCTTTTGTTTAAAGGGTTTTTGATCTTGTTTGATGGGTATCTTATGTTGAATAATGTTGGTATCATAAGACTTGAGGTCTTCATAACTCCAGGCAAAGATATCTTGAAACTCTTTCAACAAACTTATATATTTCAGTTTTTCATCTAGAAGTAATGGTTTGGATATTTTGATAAGCTTGGGTTTTTCTTCTGTTCCTATGTTACATTCTTCTATGTATGCTCTCGAAGGCTCTATTTTTAGTTTCCTAGCTACATCATTTGAATCAAATAAATCTTCTAATGGGACTAATCCCTTAGGCAAAAAGTTATTTTTAAGGTTTAAAATCTCTTAATCATCATTGATTATTTCTTCTATTTCTAGTTTTTCTAAGTTGTCTATTTCTACTTTAGTGAAATTAGTGGGTTTAGCTACATCTAAAGCATTTATATCTATCTCACTATCTATGATGTTATCTACTGTACAATCTGTATCTATGTTACTGTTTTGAAACTCTCCTTCAACATTCATGAAATCATATATTTGAGAAACTTGTTAGAAAATTTGCCAATATTTCAAATTGTCAGGTATAATAGGTTTGTGTCTTACTTCTGTTGTGTACTAGTGGTTGGGCTAAAAGGGTAATTTACAAGTACTAGCAAAAGTATCCCAACTATGAGCTTGCATATTCTATTTCCTAGGAATAACAACAAAATCAGTTTCAAGAAGATCCTTGATCAAATCTAAGACAATTTCCCTGTATTGGCCAAGTCCAGGATTATTCATAGATATTCTCCTTTAATTTGCTTTATAATCAATTCTGAGTCTCCCATGATAGAAACTCTCTTGGCTCCAAGTTTTCTTACAATTTGTAGTCCTAATATTAAAGCTTCATATTCTGTTATGTTGTTTATGCATTTAAAGTTTAATCTAAAGGCATGACCTTAAGAATGATTATTTTCCATGTTGTGAATCCAAACTCCTGCTCCTGCTCCTAATCTATTTACAAATCCATCAAAATATAAATTCCATAGAGACTCATGAAATATGTTTTCACTATCAAGTGCTTTGTGTTTTTCTTCTTCTACAGCTATGGTTTCAGTTTTTCCATTGTTTGAATTATACAAGATAAATGATTCCATATCAGAATGCATGGAATATATGGGGTAGTTCTGTGGTTTTTTTGTACTACTTACCATGTATTGCATCAAGGTTTTTCTGTGAAGTTTTCTTTGTTGACCAAAAATAGTGATGGTAGCATATGACATGTCTAACTATAGAGATCCCTGCAATTTTTCTCCCCATGAATGAGATAATAACATTCCATACTTCAGTGGGATATCAACAACTACTATGTCCATAACAATGCTCTTTGCTGGGCACTGGACTAGAGTCACACACAAATCTTTAATCAGGCCAAGGCATTTGACTTGGTTATAATCAAAGGAAAACATGTCCTTGTATGGTCTGGTGATATCTAAGTTTAGTCTCTCCATGATTTCTTTAGGCATTAGGTTATGGGATTTCCTTGAGTCTAGCATAACATTATGTAGGATTTTATCATGAACATTTAAGCTAATGTAGAATGGAGGGATACACCCTTGCTAATGTTTTCCATTCACTTTTGGACCAAATAATAGCTCAGGTTCATCATCAATGAGGTTTACAACATCTTCTCCTTCACCTATGTTTAGTGTTTCAGTGATTTATGTTCTGTATGATTCATTTTTCACTAGCTCAGTCAAAGCAACTGATATTTTCAACTTGGCTATATCATTCTTTATGTTGAATGGCAATTGGGTTTTGCCTAATTGTATGAGGTCTTCCTTAGAAAATGAGGTTTGTGTACTTTTATCTTATTTATCAATAGTTGGAAACTCAGTTTGCGTACCAACAGTTTTGTTTTGAATTGTCATTTTTGGAATGGCTTGAGTAACAGTTTCAGTTTGAGTTTCAACTGAAGTTCTATCTACAATTTTTGGGGTGGAAGTCTCCTAAGTTCCTCTAGGGAAAATTTGTAGAACTTTGTTCATAGGAGCTTCTATTATTTTCTTAGTTTGGGTTTGGACTGATTTCTTAGTGGGAATTTCATTATTATTTTTGCTTCTAAGGCTATACTATTTGAGGAATTCATAAATAGCAGATTCATAGCCTTCTTTGTAGTCAAAGGACTCCCCAGATTCTAATTTCAATTGTTGTAACATGTACATTTCCTGTTCTTCCTATGTAAGAAAAACAATATCTTCATTTTTAATCCCTAGTAGGTTTATCTGGGTGTCCTCTTCTTCATGGTTTTGTGAACCCTCAACATAATTTTCTTGGAAAGGAGGCCTAATTTGTTGATTTGGTATAGCATTTTTTCCACTGTTAGGATTTTTCCTAAAGTTGGGGTTTCTAATTGGGGGTGCTTGTTGATTCTCTCACTGAGATTTTCTTTCCATGTTTTCTAAACTATCCATTATCCTTTCTACACTTTTGGCTAAACTATCTATTTTACCATCCGAAGTGGATGTTTCCTCTTTAACGACTACTCTTTTTTCATTTCTCATCCTAGCTTTCTTAGCTAATAAATTGGCTTCTACACTAACAACATTACTTTGTATTTGTTCTAATGTTTCAGGGTTTCATTCTCTTAATTGGTATGACATATCAGTGTCAAAACCATCAGGGAATTTGATTAATGCTACATCTGGTGGAGGTTTAACATTAGCAGGGATTGCATTATAGATACTGTTAGACCTAGTACAATAATCCTGAGCAGAATCATTAGGAGCTCTTATAATGTTTTCATATTCAGATAGTATATGTAAGGGGTTTTTTTTTCTTTCCCATCTATCAATAAACAGTCTATGGAAAGCAGTTAAATCTGCAATATGATTAGCAAGTAAACGTTTGAACCATTTTTTAACATCCCCTATTAATGTTTGGGAAAATAACCTCATTTGCACATCAGAGTCATCAATCTCATGCAACTCAAAACAGTTAGTCATTTTGTTTACATGTTGTTGGGAAGTATATTGGCCAGTAGGATCAAACAGAAAGATCTTACTTTGGTAATCTTAGGGCATGGCATGTAGTAGAGCAGTAGGACCAAATGTGCATATCTGTCTACCATGGCTGAGATTTTCATTTGACTAGGGGGAAAGTAGTGGTGCTTGAAGAAGAACTTGAGATGGTTGTAGATGAGCTAGATGAGCTTGATATGTTTGGTTGGAGAGGAAGTTGAGGAATAACTAGTTTAGGGGAATGAACTGTGGTGGATATTATAGGTGAGGTGGTAGTAAATGAAGTTGTATTTATAGTTTTTGAAGACTTTGTAGAAATTTCAGGGGTAGTAGCAGTTATGACAGATAATTCAACTAATTGTTGAAGATAGGCCTCGTCTATATGTATGATCAGAGTAGAGGTTAGAGCTTCTAGTTTGTCAAAAGTATCCAAAACATGTTGATCTAGATCTAGATGTATAGTCACCTTCTTTGACTCAATGAATCAAATAAAAGTAGGGTCTATCACATTTTCATGAATTGAATTTTCTGATTTGGTTCTAAACAAAGAAAGCTCAAATGACAAATCAAACTGAATATCCTATAAACTTGATAATTCCTTGGGGAGTGAATTTTCTTTAACTAACTAGGTACTACATGCTTGAGTTTCTACCGTTTTTGGTTTTCTTAAAATTCTGTCAAGGTTATCAACTATTATAGTAGGGTTCGGATCTGTATTTGCCCTGGTATAGTGTGTTCTCCTCGAAGGCAGAATTTTTAATTTCTAATTGTTTTATGAAACTTTTTATCAACTTTAAAATGACGTTAAGGGGCAAAAGATAAGATTTAATATTTCCTTAAATTTTGATTAAACTTAGGACAGGTCCCTTGTATGGTCGCCAATATGTTATCACTCCCAAATTTCTCTAGAGTTGTGAAAGAAATGATAGAGGTAACCACAAACCTACATTGGAGATTAGGATCTAGCCTTCCCAATGCACAGAGAGGGCTCTCTCTTTATGATTTAACTTTGTTTAGTTAATTGATTTTAGGCTAGTTATGATTGTACTAAGGTTTTGATTTTGATTGGGTGATGGGATTAGTAACTTAGATGGATAGAGGGATGTCTTTTACCGTTGGGCTATGGGGTCAAGTGTCAAGAAAACATGATTGGATCAAGTTCTATAGATAGTGTTTACACGGAAAGGTAGTTGAGTAAATTCAGATCTTAAGGTTCGATGGTGAAGTGGTTTTCAATCAAATCAAAGGAGTAATTAAGGATTCCCTAAACTAGATAATGAAGGAAATGGTAGGGGTCAATCGAAACTAAGGAGCGATGAAGGGTTCCCCAATTTGGATATCAAAAGAAAAAAATAAAATGATTAAGTATTCAAGACAGAGTGTACTTAAACAAATTCTGTAATATAATTCCAGTTAAATAATTCAATTTAGATAACATGCAAGTTTGTGAAACACTTAAGAAGATAACAAATTTGACAAAGAAAATACTCCACTAAAGTAGCTCAACACATGAATCCTTTAATGTAATCTCTTTATCGCTCAGTGTAGTTTGTGAATTGAAAAGTTGGCACAATGAACCCTTAGGTTACAGATCAATACAACTATAACCCTTAGGTTGCCTGAGGGCATCACAAGGGAGAACTAGGTCAAAGTGCATGTAATCAAACGAATAAGAGTGTCTTCCAGGTGTCCCAAGGACGAAGTGTATTAGGATAAATTCATAATAGGACTTGCAATAGGTAAGCCTACAATTATGATAAGGGGATGGAAAAAGCAATTTTAGACAAAGGAATACTTTTGTCTAGGGATAACACTATTTTTTCAAGGAATTTGTTGGGTTCTAAAGTCGCAAAAAAAGTAAGGCTATCTATGAGGGCATGACAACAAGGGAGTGCCAAGGTGTGCAATGAATTCCAAGAAGTGGTAACACATGCAAGAAAGTTCCAAGGCACGTTAGGCATTCCAAGACATGCTAAGTGCTAGGGCATGCTAAGAGGTGTCAGGTGCTAGGGTGTGGCAACAATGCATGATAGGGAGTGCTAAGGAAACATAAGGGAGGAATAGTTTCAATTGCATGTAAATGAATGAATAAGAGTGGGTGTTGAGGACTGTTAGCAAGTTTTGGGTGTGCTAAGGAGGCATTGACAAGGTATGTTAGGTAGTGTCAGGGAAACACAAGGAAGGACTAGTTTCAATTGCATGGAAATGAATGAATAATAGTGTATGATACAGAGTGTTAGAAAGTTTTGGGTGTGCTAAGGAGGCATCTCTGGACAAATTTTGGGAGGGTTTGGATAGATTTTTTTGTTTTGGTGCAGACTTGCAATTGTTTGGTAATTTTTTGTCTAGCAGCACAACGAGCTCATGCTATGCTTCTTCCTCAGGGCTCCAAATGATGTAAAATCAACATTTTTGGAAAGCGTATGGTCCCATCTCAAACCCCATTTCCCCACTTTCCTGATATGGGGATTAGGTTTTGAGAAATTTACAAAAAGAGGCCAAAAATCACCTTTCTGCCCCTCTCTTTCCATTTCGTTGCGCACCTAGAGACACCTTGGGAGAATGGCCATATCTCAGCCAAACATTGGTCATTTTGAGTGAAACAATACTATAAATACATCTACACTCTACCAGATTTCTAGAAAAATGCTTTCGATCTGGATTTGGCCTTCAAAAATCCACTCAAAAATGGCCTCCAATAGCTCGTTGTACACCTGGAAATTTATGAGATTTTTCTAAAATTTTCACTGTGTATTTTTTTTTAATTCCTAGTTTGACTCCAGTAAAAGTCAAAAGGGTGAAGTAGATGAATGTGAGGGGTAAAAGTAAATGTAAATAATTGGTGGTTAGTATTTATAAGTTGTTTTGATGTAAATTTGACCTCATTTATGAGAGAGGTTGGAGTCAAAGTTAATTGTAGAAGTCGTTTTTAACTTCCCTAGACATTACAGTTTGGTTAGAACAACTCATGGAATGGTTCCTAGAGTCATTGATTCAACCCATAAGAGTGGGGAGATGTTGTTTTGGTCTTTATGTATCAATTTCTCAGTGGTAGAACGGGTTGGATTTCATAGGAGAGAACTATTGTAGCTTGTACTTGGACATTTTCTGGAAATCAAAGGACACAATTTGCAACTATTATGTAGGAATTCATGTGCAGTAAGTTTGTGATGTTATTTTTTCTCTATTATAGCTTTATATGAAAGATATTAATCTTCTCTTTCCATTCATCAATTATTCAAGGGTTTTCCTTACATTTTATAAACAAAATTATTTGCATAAAGCTTCATTTTGATGGAAAAATCATTATGTGTTATGTTATTTCTTGCTTAATGAATTCATGTTTCATGCTCATTACTACCTATCACTTCTTATAAACACTTAACTACACCAAAAAAGCCTAAGCTCCATCACAAAAGTAATGCTACCTTTCTCCTTTTTGTATTTTTTGTTGTAACCCTTTGATCCTCTAGCCTAGTTACCTGGTTTTTCTCCCTTATCCAGCAACAAAACCCTAAATTTTCCAAAACCCACTTGAACCTAGCTATCTAGCCTAAAATCCTTTACATTCTAGTCATCTATTTGTTGTGATTTCATAGAGAGAACCCTCTCTGGTTTGGTAGGACTAGCTACCAAACTAAAAGCTTGGTCTGTGATTACCTCCGTCGATCTCCTCATCAGCCTGGGACATTGTGGAGGATAACAAAGGGCATGAAAACTAGGGAGTGCCAAGGTGTTCTAGTGAATGTAATGTTCCCAAGTCATGGAAAAATGTAATGCTAGTTGTAAGGTCATGGCTGCCAAGGTGTGTTAGGAAATGCTAGGGCATGCTAACATGTGCCAGATAGTATGAAGACATGTCAAACAAGATAAGATGTGCCAAGTGCAAAGGCATGCCAAGATGTACAAGGGTGTGATAATGCATGCTAGGGACTGTCAAGGGAACAAAAGGGAAGAAAAAGTTAAACTACATGTAAATGAGCACATAATAGGGTTAATAAGTCATCAATTTACCTTTTCCATGAGGTTCATGCTAGGAAAACCAACAATAGGTGCCAATAGGTGCCAAGTGCCAAGTGTCAATGCATTCTAAGTGCCAAATCTTCCTCCGTTTCTTCTCATCTAGGTTCCCAAAATTGATCTCAAATAACCTTAATATTAAACCATGCCAAATCATACCAAGTCATCTCAATGAATGCCAAACATGCTAATACTTGCCAAGTGCCAACATGTGCCAAGAGCCAATATGTGTTAGGGAGTGTGATGCATGCTATGAAGGGGAAGATCATATTGAAGAGTGCTAAGGCATGCTAGAGAGTGCCAATGCATGCTGAGGAGTGTTAGGGAGTACTAGGACAACACAAGGGAGCACTAAGTCAAAATGCATGGAAGTGAATGAATATAAGGGTGCGTCGAGGAGTGTTAATGAGTGCTAGCTGTCATGCCAAGGAGGGATTGACAAGGTATATTAAGCATGGGTAAGGCATGGCAGGTAATATCAGAGAATGTCAAGAAGTGCTAGAGTGTGCTAGGTATTTTTGGGGTGTGCTAACAAGTGCCAAATAGTGCCAAGGCATTCCAGGTGCTAAGACATGCTAGGATGTGCATGGTGTCATAGTATGCCAATATGTGTCAAGGAGTTTCAAGGAAACAAAAGGAACAAACAAGCTAAAATGCAAGGAAATGAACACATAAGAGGGTTAATAAGTTGGGACTTTATCTTTTTCAAAATGGGCATGCTAGGCACACTTATAATATGTTCTAATACATGCCAAGTGCCAATGTGTTCCAAGTTCTAATGTTTTTCCATGCAATATTTTGCCAAGGTGTTCCAGGGCATTCCAACACATGATAGGGGGGTGCTATGCTATGCTAGGGCATGCCAACATGTGCTTGGGCATCCTACTCATGGCTAGATATTCTAGTTACAAAGATGTTCCAAGACATGCGAGGTGCCAAGGAATGTTAGTGTATTTTTCCAAAGCATGTTAAGGTGTGCCATGAGTGTTGAGGAGTGCTAGGTCTCTCTCATTAATAGAATTGATAGAGCTTGATTATGTATTAAATAATATAGTTCCTACACACACTAGTGGAACTTTATTTAAAGGAAATTTGCTAGATAGTAAACCTAATAGAGATGAATCATGTGTTGACTCATAGTAAAACTATATTCTTATGAATTGATGGAAATGATACACACTAATTAATTCTTAACAAATTGACTAACTATTATAACCATTATGACCTTGGAAACATAATAAAAAAGACTCCACAACGATGGCCTTAAATCGTTATCTTTTGACAAAAAATATAGTAACAATTACATAGCTTCATCAAAACTCATTGGAATGATCAATGATGACGAACATTTTTGACCGTCACCAAAAATAACCAAAAAGAGCATTGGTAAGGGTCAAGAAAATATCGTCACTAGAAGTGTCACCAAAAAGAGAAATAATGATGGGCCTTTAATGACCCTCACCAAAAGTGTCACCAAAGAGAAAATTAGTCAAGGGACTTTAACAACCCTCACCAAAAGTGTCATTGAAAATGGATTTGGTGACAAACCTTAAAGGACCATCACTACATACACTTACAACAATGAATTTTTAGATATTGTCACCATATGCAACATTGGTGACTTACCTTAAAGGTCCGTCATAAGCATGAAGCATCATAAAAAACTCATTGGAATGATTAATGATGATGAACATTTATTGACCATCACCAAAAGTAACCAAAAATATCATTGGTGACGGTCAATAAAATATTGTCACTAGAAGTGTCACCAAAGAGAGAATTAGTGATGGGCATTTAATGACCCTTGCCAAAAGTGTTTCTAAAGAGAGAATTAGTGATGAGCCTTTAACGACCCTCACCAAAAGTGTCATTAAAAATGGCTCTGGAGACAAATGTTAAAGTACCATCACTATATAAACTTACAACAACACTTTTTTAAACATCATCACCATATGTCACATTGGTGACGGACCTTAAGGGTCTGTCACAGGCATGACCCTCACCAATGACCTTTTTTCTTGTAGTGACTGGCATCCATTCTAGGATAAGAAGGACTATAATAAGGCTGATTACCAATTTGAGGTATACCAACAATAGGTTTCCCCCCTACCAAAGGAGAAGAGGATGATGGAATACATTTCAATCTAGATGGAGTGTACCCAACATAAGAAGAGTTAGGTCACTGAAGGTAGCCTTGCCCACTGACATAAGGGCCAAATTCTTGATCAATCGTAGGGGTATATGGAGGAATAGGTGTAGACTATGAGGCACTCATAAGAGGAGTAATAGATTTTATTCCCAAATTAGATGTCATGAGAGAGGTCCAAGGATTGGAATATGCACCAGAAAATGTACAAGATAAAGAATGATAACTAGGTGGTATGGATGGGCACCACACAGATGAGTTGTTGGTGATGTTGTAAACATAAATGAGGAAGAAACATTCAATGTCTCAACCATAGTGGTGGACATGGGCTGAGAGGTAATATTAGTTCGAGTCATGGTTAACAATCCCAATGAATATTGCTGCAAGAGCTCTGTGGCTAAGTCCAAATAATCAGGTAAAAAAGTTTGAGTTGGAGTTTGAAAAGGAGGAAAAGGATAAATATGATAAAAATGGAGTCCTTCCAAATTAACAATATTATAATGACAAGGCTCTTCTTGTGGGATCTCTTCAATACCTGCAAGTTTGCATGGAAGAGGTTCACTCTCGGGTCCAAGATATATAGGTTTTGTTTGAGACAAAGTAGGAGAGGAGGAAGGTCCTGAAGTAACAAGTGAGGATGGCTGAGGCTCCCCAAGTTCAATAACCTCAAGAATCAGAGTGTCTAACTCGTGAAGGTTAGGTTCAATGAGCTCAGGAAACAAGGCTTCAGGGACTTCTATTTCAATTGCATCAGTGTCACTGTCAAGAGTAGATGTCATCTCAAGCTCAGAAATCAAAGGGATAGATGATTTTTGCAAATCAATATCACAAAGAGGGCCATAAGTAGTTCCCAAAGTTTCCGATTCAATAGTTTACATCTTCTTATGATTCAAGCGATGACCAGAAGTAGCCTCTAGTGGAAGAGGAGGCATATTTTTCATTTTACATGAATGATGGGGTGGGGTATTATTTTCTTCCATGTTGGATAATAAATTTTATTAACACAAAAATAAATAAATAAAAAAGAGGGTAATCTAGGCATAAAAGTGTACCAAGCAACCCTAAACTACAATATAGACCTTGGCAAACCAAGGACTTAATGTATGGCAGCCAATATTCCTGAATGTTGTATTCGATGTATCATGGTATACACGAAGGAAGGCTCAATTACCTATGGTGGGATAACAACCTATACGGGACTCTGAAAATATCCTCAACGGTATGTGGGAGTACAGTCCGTAGTAATGTTGTCTAATGTGTAATCGTTCGATGAGAGTGTTCCCATACAATTTATGTTCGTGGAGAGCCATCCAATATAACCAAAGGTTCATGGAGAATGATCATATACACTCACATACGTGGAACGTGATTTCACCTGAGGGATGCAACATTGGAAAACAATGACAACTCCTACGTTTAACGATGTTGAAACACGTCTTTAGCCTAGACCTCTATATGTTTTCATTAATGTTACAAATATTCCTGAGGTTGATTAAATAAATTTTATTTTTTTATCTTTGATTAAGTTTCATTTTTGGGCTCACCAAGAATGTCACCTAAATATCCTAAAATGAAAATATAGCATGAGAAAAATGAAATCTTTCTCTTTCAATGAAAATATAGCTAAGGAAGGGAAGAAACAATCAGTATGTAGCATACAACATGTAGCAAAAAAGATGCAAGATGAACTTTCCCTTTTCAATGTAATTGTTCCTATATCAATACACATACAAAATCCTAAATGGAAATGCCAAATTTTTCTTTTCAACACGCTTAATTTTCAAAATGAAGAAAACTAAGATGCAAATGTTTAATCACTGATTCAAATGAACTTTTTATAATGAGGACTAAAACAACAATTCATCCAAGTAACCAATGACCAGACAAAATCAGTTTTCAAGTGACTAAATGATAAGAACAAAGTAAAATTGGAACCAATTCTTACCAAAGGTTATGAAACAAAAATTCAAACCAAATGGAGGCTACAGAGAGAACACAAGGCACTCGCGACTCAGGGAAGGTTAGATGGAAGTAAGCTTATCAAAGAGAGACTCAAAACAAGGGTAAATTTTGTGCAAAAATAGGGGACAATGCTAGTTTAGAAGAGGCACCAGTGCTTTGCAACGCAGGTATATAGTGGACCCAGATGAGCTGCAATGCTCTATCAAAGGCACTGGGGGTGCGTTGGTCTAGGAATAGAGGAATTCGACATAGAAATTGCAACAGCTACTCAATGAAATGACTTTCTAGCTCTGTTCTTGGCTGGGTAAAGAAGAAAAGGTCTATCAAGGAGGTAATCAAACGCAATGGAAAAAGGAACCACAAAGGTAATACATCGTTCCCTAATGGAGTTTCTAATTTTTTATATGAGACTTACGATTGCGGACAAAAGTATCTCCCCTAGGTTTAGTGGCTAACCTATAATAACATAGAGACAAGGAATACAATGCTTTCCTTAAAGTAGATAGATGATGGTATGAAGTCTATCTGGAATCATTTATGGGCTTCACTCATTATTTAGCTTGAATGCTCCAATTCTAGCTCTGATTGCCAAAATTAGAACCTACACAGTCAGATGACACAAGCCAAGAAACTACAAGATCTATGCAATATCATCTAAATAATATATTCAATAGATTAACATGGTATTGAAATATATGACATAACAAAATAACATATAAGAAAACAAAGAATTCTTTGTATTAATATAAATGGAAGGAGCTTACAACATATAGGTGTTGATCTTATAAAAGAGCTCCTCCAAGGCTGAATTTTCCTTTCCTTGTCACAATGTGCACCTCTAGTTACCCTAAATACATGAAATGAAACCTCTGATCACGATAGCATAAGGGTAACATCACTCTCCAAAAGCCAACCCCTTGCATATGGAATGTTGTAAATATATAGAGGAGTGGGGTAATTTGGAAGTTATTATCCATTTACCAATCTAAGGTTTTAGATCCACCTTTTATGGGATGGGATCAAAGGATAAGGGATGGAAACTCCAAAGTAGGATAGGATAGGATTCGAATGTTTTATTTGAGGTAAATAGTTGTAACAAATTATGGAAGCTTCTCAAAAAGGAGTTTTCTAGAATTTCTCTATTTTCCCCAAATTTTTAGAACTAGCATAGGTGAAAATGATAGAAACCTATAGGTGATCAACACAACCCATAGTGGAGCAACCTGTAGGTGAACGATGTCCAACAATAGGCCAGGGAGCATTGTTCATAAAACTGAATAATGCAATTTTAGGCAGAAGCTCTAGGGAATGAAAGAGACATGCTTGGGGATTTGTGTAAGATGATGACAAGGGGGAATAGGATGTTGATTGATCCCATTAGGAGGCCTATTGATCGGATGCAAAAAAATGGCCTATAACACATATATTCTTAGAAATTTCCCTTAGCTAAAATGTTTAACATGAGAGAGTAATCCACAAGTAATTTCGAATGAACAAGTGAATATGCCTTGTGGAATGTTCAGTTGCGGAATGTATCAAGGTTCTTCTACCAAAAGGGAGAGAAAAACTGAGCCTTTAGAAAAGGAGTAATAGTACTAATCTAGTAAAGACACATGGGCATATACATACGAATGAATCATTGGGCACCTAGCAAAATATTTCACATAGAAGAAACGATTGTTAAAACACATACAACACACCTTCAAAAATATAAGTACCAAAGCCCCCAAAAGAGTTCAATTTCCTTAGTACAGGTGAAAACAACATACATAAAAAACATTCAAAGAATAGTCTTACAATATTTATGACATATGCATGAATGTGTGTTGGCTCAATGAGATTTAAAATTAATTAAAAGTTTCAAGATACATTAGTATAGTGAACAACACTAGCCACAATAGTGGAGTCTTAGAGAAACCACTTGCTCCTCCAAAAGAATTATTTTCCTCGCTAATACATGGTAGGAGGAGTGAAGATGAAAGGTCCTTTACATGAGCTATGAGGGTGTATAAATAAAAAATGGGGTGACCATTCACCTCCCTTGTGATTCTTGGACTACCCTCATAATTGTTTGATTCCTTAATGACTTTTCACATTTTATGGATGACTCTTGGACTTTCGCTTTACATTAAATTTCTCCAATATTTAAATTACACAATCCACAAATGATGTAGAAAATTATGGCTCATGATATGACACTGATGACATGCACGGCATGTTGATATGGAAATATCAATCCCTTCCTTGAAGCTGCTATCTTTGTGTCTTCTTGAGATATGGGACATGTTCTTCTCCTTCCTCCTCCATAAGGCTTGAAGATAGGGAGTCTCCAATGTGATATTTATCTCCAGCTCTTATCGCAATATGACATCCATTTATCTTTCTTGATTGATCAACTTGCCTTCAAAGCTTCAAAGGTGTCTTCTAGCAGGGTTTCCTTCCTCATCTCCTTCATTATCATCCTATCATAACATGATATAAATCTACAACTGAAATCCATTCATGACAAGATGAAATCAGTATGAGAAAACCCTTTTTTAACATGCTTCATGATAACCACTGATTGAGTTGGAACTATGCAATTGGTTGGGATATAGGCTCAAGGATTATGCAGTTGCATAAATTAGAAGGTTAGGGGCTAGGACTGAGCCTTGATACTACATAGTGCATAGTTTAGGTAGGCTAGGGTAAGACATGTACACAGTTGAGGAGCTCAAGGGGCCAGGCTAGAGGCTAGAGGCTTGACGTTTCCCATTGATCCTTCCAAAGGGACAAAAGCCTAGGGCTTTCAAAATTGTGCAGTTCAAAAGGTCAAGGTTGAGGCTTGTTTCTTGAGACTACAGAGTGTACAAAAGAGGATGGTTGGAGGTAGGGGAAGTGGAATTTTATAGCTCTATGGTTAATTTTGAGCATTGAGACTATGCAATGCACACTTTTGGAAGACACAAACTGTGAACTACATAGTTCAAAGAGGAAAGGCTTGGCTTAAGGGATAAGATTGCACAATGTGTATTTGAGGAAGGCTGAGTGAGGTCAAGTTGCTTGGGAAGGCACTTTTCCATATTTGGAAAGGTGTGGGATTAGTGAGGCGAAAGTGAACAATTACAAAACTTGAAGATGCTCACACACTTAGAATAGTTGATGACACAACATTGATCACTCTAAACACATAAACAACATACTTCCCTCAATGTGATGATGTTGTGACAACTTTCCCCAAGCATGACACTAACAGTACATTTTGCAATGACAGTGACGACTCTTGTGTAAAAATGCTTGAAACTTTTGGAATGAGTGTGATACATGTCTACATGATAAGAATGAATCATTAGCACTAATTTTATCCCTTAAAAAAAAAACCAAAAATACATATTTATGATGTGTGATTCCTACCATGCTAAAATATGAAACTTTGATTTTCTTCTAAATGGGACAAGAATACTTATAGAAAACACATGTTATGACTCTTTATACTTGCAATGATAACATGCAAAGTCAAATTATGCTCCAAAATTTGGATGTAGGCCATAATTTTGGAGGGTGTTGTAGTAGTGACAACAAAATCCCATAGGTCATAGAAGTTGAAGGGTCATGAGGAAAATCAAAAGTCATTGTCATTTGTTATAAATATTTCCCCGTAATGCAAGTAAAGAGCTTGGATTCTTAGAGACTTACCTTGGCTTCTCTTGTAGTGCATAAGAAATAGATAATTATTTTGAGAAGAAAGTTATGCCTTCATGTTCCACTATTGGATCAAGTGTTTCACTTAGGTAACAATGCACTTGGAATATTTCATTTATAATTCATGCATGTATCATGGATATAGTAAGGCTATTCTTGTTATGTTGGCAGTATATGTTGAGTTAATTACATACTAAGACTAATGAACTATTTTGTTTCTTAGATACGCATATTGTTGAATGAGTGTTATTATGCTTTTATGATTGTTGTTTATCTTGTGAACTAATTTGGAGGTAAATCAATAAGCTTTTCTCCCCACTCCCTAGTCACCCTTAGGATAGTACTATTACTTCTAAGTTCTCTAACCGAAGGCTTGTTTCCCTCTACCAGATGTGGAATTTCCTTGTGCATCTTACATTTTGTTTCACACATGCTTACATAATTTCTATCCCAAAGAGGTGTTTGTGATCTCTTGTGTATGTGTAGTAGCAAAGGTGTATCTATAAACCTTTTCAATGGTGGTTGAACCATATAGCCGTATGGGGCTCCTACACGAAATGGTGAGAGGTCTAATTGGAACCTCACATCGGGGATACCCCCTACATGTTGGTGATATCTAGAACTGTCAACAGTCCCATATGCATGCTAGAAGGTCCCACACTCCTTAGTTGCGGGGAATTTCGTAACATGATGCCCTTCAACTTAATATTGTGTGCACCAAAAATGAGATATTATGGGTCACATAGGAGCAAGATCCTTCAAATTTTTAGTTAGGTTGGTAGTTTTATTTTAAAGCCCCATAATAGTAGTCAATAGAAGAAGTTCCAAATTTATAATCCCGAGGGTATCCCGCCATTGCTACAATTTGCATCACTTTTTCTAAAGCATCTTCCATCATATCAATCTTGACAGTGGAATCCTATTCATCGGTAACAAAGCCTTAATAAATAAATCTCTCTAATGATGAGTATCAATGGGATAAGATAGTTTACTGATAACATCTTTGAATATCTGCATGCACTACCAACCATATTCTCCCTCCCTCTATCTAATGTCCAACAATTATGCTAAATCTTGCTGATTAGATTGAGGAAACATAAATTCTTGTTTAACTATATCCATGGTGGTGTTTGGATTCACGTCAATCCACTTAATAAACCATCATAAAAGCCTAATATTGTAAAGTATTATGGAACAAAACAAGCTTGGTGGCATCACGAGTCTGTCTACGGCTCCGAACAACCTCACATAGACACGAATGTTGTTGAACATATTCACCACCTTGTCCTGAGAACTATGGGTATTGAGTTAGAGATCCAACCACATTTCCAACCATGATTTCTTGCCGAGGATGAACTACTATAAATCCCTTGGAACCTGGCTATGAATAACTAGTTGAACTTGACTAAAACCCACTACTAAAACTATTCCTCAACTAGAACTGCCAGTAGTATATGTAAAATGTACTTGTTGAAATGTTAGAGTATTACTCAACTTAGAAAATAAATGATCAAGATTTTGATACTATACAGGGGAAGGTTAGGGAGAGGAGAAGTTCTACCACTATGTTACAGATTGTCAGTAGAAACAACTAAGTCATCATTAAAGAATAACTGCCTCATCGCAAAGTGCATATCATCATTTGTTGGAGTATGCTCATCAAACATTATAACTGGTTGTACAATTGACTTGGGTATATGAAATCCTCTTGATGTTGAGTGGGGTATATCTATGCCATTCAAACTCCCTGCAACACTTCCACTTGCACCTCGTATTTTGCTAGAAGGGGATCCCTCACTCTATTCTTTTTCATGCAACAACAAACTACCCATTCTATTCCTTCGTGACTTTGAACTCTTCATTACTTATCCTATACTTTGTAATTCCCTTATTCTAAGCCTAATATCCCACAAATTCTTTTCTCGTCACTTTTCATCGATCCATGCCCTCCGCAATGCTCTAAATTATTGTTCCTTATGCAACTCTTCTTGATCCATGCCAACAACGCCTCATTTTTCCACAACTACACAACATTCCTCTCCCTAGATCCACCCCCTAGCAGCAAGGGTTTTAAGAAACTATCTTATCTTCTTGGAATGATAATATATTTTCTTCAACCATCGAGACTTTCATCCAAAGTGGGATCTCTTTCAACAATCTTCCTTTGAACCCTTACTTAAATGCTACTTTTTCTCTAGAAAAGGATTAATGTTTTTCAACTACAAACTCAATAATATAACCTTCTAGTGTCGCATTCACCCATAAGTCAATAGCCCTTATTAGATCTATATCTAATTAGTGAAGTTTAGTCAAATGATATGTCGACCAGTCTCTATGGAGCCTAAGGTGACTTCAAACTCCTGCTTTAACCTACAACCACCTCAACAAATTATGTAATTCTTTAGGGAATTTGCACCAAACAATTTCTTATTGGTCACAAGTAGTTTCAACATACAAAAAATATTCTTTGACCCAGTCTAGACACTTTTATCTCAATTAAGCCTATTGCAAAATGAAATGATTAATCTTCTTATGCCACCAGTCTTGAATATCTCCACCAATAATTATAGATAATATGATCAATACCCCTTCTAAAATTTTCAGGTACTGACAACAAAACCATTTGTTGGTGAAACATTTGGAACATTCTAAACCCAAGGTTTAGCTTGAGGTTTCCAACAAAGTACCTTCGTAGTCTAGCTTATCAGTTACATTTTCATTCCCTTTGGAGAAAATGAGCGTCTCACTCGAGGCATGCTGGAAAAAAGGATGATAAGAGGGATCTATATGAGTGGGAGCAAAAAGAAATTACCATCGCATTATTCATTAATTTTAAAAATATTACTAACCTACACAACTAGATCTATTTGCATACCGAAAATTCTTAGATTAAATGAAAGAGAACAACACATCCATAGTTAAAATTTTTAAAGCAATCACACATTCATCAAACCATATAACATAAATCATTCTTGCAACTCCTTCTTTACTATCGAGGAAATCATTACAATAAATATCTATATAGGCTTATGCAATATCATATCTCTAAACAAATTACATTACAACAAAAGAACACAATTCAGAGAGAAAAGACGCATGATTCTACATGGATATCTGACTCTCAATGTGCAGAACTCTACAACAAACCTGAATAATAGCACTAACTCTAGTTCTAACTACCTAATTTTCCATATGTGGCTTCTTTTATAGACTTGTTTGCTTGATCTGGTCATCATGCAGGTCCCTTGATCTTGTCCTTTATTAGGTCTACTTTGACAAAATTTGGTGACTTTGTCCCTAGCCTTCTTAATATTTTCAAAATTGAGCCTGCTTTTCCTTATTTTGCAGTTGTGCTTTCCTTCTTTTACAATTGCGTGAGTCCCAACATGAGTTACTTATATGTCACTTTCTCTTTTTTGGTGGTCTACTTCTAGTGGATCTATTCATTATTTTCTCTGTGGCTGCTCTGCAAACTTGTTTCCCAAAATATCTTCATAAAAACTAAGAACCCAACATTTCTTCCAAGAGAGATCCTTTGAACTAACATAAATCATCTCAATATGTAGTTTTTTCAAGTGATAAGGTGATTTATCTAGTAGGAACATGACAACTCTTGCTTTCTCCTATTGGTCTAAGGGACTAAGAATTTCCCCTTGAGTATGATATCACTATTTGTAGGTCCTCAATCCATAATATTTCCAAGTCTTTTCCTTATAGACTCTACTAGTTATAACCAATATCCCCATAATTATATGGGATATGATTAGTTAACTCCACCCATCTAGGTTATTAATCTTACTATCTCACATGATTATTTGTTGAATTTCCTTCAAATAAGGCTACCCTTGATGTTATTATTAGAACCAACAGATCATGAGAATATACACATCATCAATTATTCTTTCTTCCTATACTAGATAATTTATAGGTTTACTACAAAAGAAATCCTTTACCCAAGGCTATCATTGGATATACCTAAAAAAAAAATTATATGTTTGAAGTCTATGTAGCACTTTGTACCATATTTTACTTTTAAGGTTTTTGTTTTCAAATATTTATATTAGAAAGAAGGAGTTGTCATGAAATGTTTATATTTTTATAAAATTCTATATGAATGTTGTTGATCATGTATACATGAATTTTCATAAATTCCCTTTAGTAAATCTATGTTGTTTTTGTGTCATTTTATTTCAAACTAATCCACTGATAAGTAATAAATGAGGATAAGATATGCCTTGGGTCTTCCTCCTTGTATTATGCATTTTTAGTTTCTTATTCCATTTTTCCTTATAGGATGAACCTCATCAAATTTAAACACTAAAACTTCTTTTCCATTTTAAAGAATCATAAATTTTGTGGCAGATCTCATTTATCCTAATTCATAGTTAGAGCCTAATTTTTCATTTTAGTGCCCATATTGAAGTTTTACATAGGTTTGGTAGACCTACTATCACCATCATGAAATTGTGTTAAAGCCACATTGCTTCTTCATAGTATATTTTATAAAATTTCTAATGGTAATTGTTAGTACTCCGTAATGCCTTGATGCTGAGGAGAGGAACCCAAAGGTAACCACAAACCACTTTAAAACTGGAATCTATCCCTTCTGGTTTTAGAGAGGGATCTCTATATATGAATATTTAGTCTTAATTTCTAGGCTAGGTATTAAGATTAGAGGAAAAATAAAATTTAACAATTTCATGGTAGGGTAGAGGAAAAATCCATTGGGCCATGGAGTCATGTTAAACTTATTGATTTTCTAGTGAGAGGATGAAGAGATGAGGAATATTTGACAAGGGCAAGGTAGGAAATCCTTCTAGTGTTTTTAATAAAATTACTTGTATAGGGATGAGTAGAGTAATGATGTGATAATGACATATAAAGGATCTAACTGAGGATGAATTCTAAATTTCATAATGTAAGGAAAACATTAAATATCCAGTAAGTTATGATAGAGCACTTTAACAATGAATTTTAAAATGAATCCTTGCTAAACTAAACATGAAGATTTAACATTCAAGCATGATAATAACAAGAGTAAACTTACAACACAAGAGTGCACATCACCATAAGAAACGGACACCTAAATCCCTGTAAAAGCAAACTTCGATCTTTCTTCATTCACTGAAAAACGTTTTTATGAAAGATTACAATGCACAATGCTTTTCTCTCAAACCCTGACCAACCATTTATTCATAAAAATGACATTATAAATAGATCAAAAAAATTGGTTACCACCTCTAGGAATCAAATTCCCTAAAAGGATTTATGTTTCTGCCTACTACAATGAATATAGAACTACTTTTCTAAAAACTATGAACTACTTTGACTAAGGAGTTTTCAAGCAAATTTACATTAAATACAATGCCTAATCGATTTTCAAAGTTCTTAGATGCCTCAAAAAATTAAACATGAGTATAAAAACTAATTACATAAGGTTCAGACATGAATTCCATGGTCAAAGGACTGACTATGTGGTGCTGTGCTACTTCCTAGTCCAACAAAAACACAACACAAAAGTGCAGCGAGTTGATGGTTTTTGTAACTCCGATCACATTCTGAACTGCTCAATGACTAATTCATGTGTGATATAGCCTCGACATGATCAAATTCCCTTTGATAAAACTCTTTCATTCTGTAAATCTTCCATATCTCAAAACTCCAACTTTAGCAAAAGCGCAACACCTGTATGAAAGCACAACAAAAATTATCCTTCACGATTTTAACCAGTGCTGAGGTCTTTGAATAAGATAAAGAACTTGCTAATGATGCTAAAAATATTGAAATCCATTTTAAAGTATCCACTCACCAAAAATATGCCAAAATTTCACATTTACATCAAACCATAATGCCTTGTCAAAATGTAGCATGTTGTGTGAGCTGCTCCCTTTAGAAAAAGTGTCATAAACTTTAGAACTCTGACTGAATGTGCTCTAGAAGGATTTCATGAAAAATATGACCTATAAACCTCCTTATTCCATCATCGTTCAACTACTATACTTGGACAAGAGGGAAAAAGAAAAACGGTTTCAGTCACTCGCTGCAAGGCTCACACTTTGGTTTCTTTAGCCAATAAATCCAACTTTCCTCTATCCTTCTCTTGTATTTCCTGCAACTGTTATTTGGCATCCCTTAGCTCCTTCCTCAAGCTGAGATTCTGTCTGCATATTTTTTGAGCTTCCTATCTAAGGGAAGATTCCTTTTCATCATATACTTAGAATTTGACATTGTGGGTCACACATGTTCAAATGGTCATATATCATTTTGCTAGTCCTTTCATCTTGTTTCTTAAGCCTAGTGGTCTCATTTTGTCCTTTCTTCAACTGTATCCTCAATCGATTAAAATTATATTGCCCTTCATCTACCTCAAATTTCTTCTCTTCTTCCACTGAGTCTTCCTTTTGCAGCTGCAACTTTCTTGCTAAAGACCTAGTGACTCTTGCTGATGGAGCTTATAATTCTTGAATGTCTTATGTTACTACCTTTTCTTTAGCTTTAGACTTGGTGATAGATGGAACTTCTTTTATTACTTTTTTTGTTTCACCAATCTTAGGTGTCCTTTCTAAAACAATCTTCTTCAATCCCTATTATTATGATGTAGTTGAGCGATAACTAAGTGTGTCTTCTTCAATTGTTCTTATAATTCTAAAATCTCACTGTCTTTATCATCTGGAACAATATCCTCTAGTATAGTATCTAAGACTTCAATTGGATGCTCAAGTGTTTTTTCCAAACGAAATTTCTTTGTAGTGGCTCTAGTGAGTGGCTATTTGGGAACCTCTACTACCTCAAGCAAAAATTGCATATTTATACCCCTTTTCTTTTATGATGGATCAACTGAAACTAATGGTATTTTTACTAAAGTTTCAAATGGTGATTCTCTATCTCTTGCCACAGATGATGGTGTGTCATTTTTACTCCAAGGGCTAATTGGTAACTCTGTTGCCAACTTTGATGAATCTAAAAATTCTTGCCATGATTGATTTATCTTATTCAGTTCTTCTACCACCAACAACTTGTTCAAAGGGAAATGGAAAATATTGGGATCCACTCGCCTTTTATTGCCTTGAACATTATCTACCATCTTACGAAGGATTTTGAACAAATAAAAAGGAAGATTGAAAGGGATTTTTCCTGTGAAGTACATCAATAGCCAGAATTGATACTGATAGATTCTCCCAAACCTACTTTCGTAAGTGAAGTATCTCTAGATTACCTTCAAAATTTTGTTGTAGGGTTCAAGAAGGTATTCTCTAGGTACAATAGCTTTATATTGTTGGCATTATGACATAGATTTGGCTATATGACACGGGTGTTGTCCTTAATGGCAACTCACTCAGATGACAGATCATAGTTCAAACTCACAGAGTGAAGAAAGAGAGGTATATGTAGGTTTCCCATTGGTGAAGCCACATATACACGTGGGTTCACAGACCAAAAGGAACATATAACGTACAAACACACTTTCACAGAAGGAAAGGTGCATACATGTTGGAAAACTAAGTTTTGGTCCGTGGTATTTGGTCCATGGTATTTTGATCCACGGTATCTTGTCCGAAGTATTGACCCCAGGTATTTGGTCCAAGGCATTGGTTCTAAGTGGTTTTGGTCCATGGTATTGAGTAAGGCCTAAGACTATAAAAGGAGGAGAAGGTCACTAGGCAAAGGCACTCAAGTATTGAATATCTAATGAAAAGAAAGATCTAGTATACAGGTTACTGGGTTATGGTGCATAGCTGGATCTGAACCAAGGATGAACCTTAGCGTTTGATGAAGGATAAGATATAATGATGGGTCAAGATCTTAAGGCTTGAAGTGAAGTATCTTTATGTGGTTTTGATCATTTATCTAAATAACTGGCACATGTTGTAATCTGTACATATGATGATCTGGGCATAACTGAAGTCTAAAATTGTTGTAAAGTTTAATTCATCATTTACATATCTGTACGTAGGTTCACCTTAGAAAAGGCACGTATACACGCTTGTTCTGCATATCAAAACAACATATACATCTTAAATTTGATTTGCAGATCTATACGTAGGTCCGCCTTGAGAAAAGTGTGTATGTACACAGGTTCGACACATCGAAGTAGCGTATACCTCATAAAATATGATTTGGCTTCTTTGTTTGTTGTTGTAGTGTTCTGTATTCTAGTTACTATATTCTGGTTACAACATTCTGAAAGATCAGATTGAAGGGTTGTCAAAGTGATTGGTTGATTCAGTTGTGGTTGGTGCAAAGGAGATTGGTTGATTTGATGATTGAATGATGCTATTGATGGATCTAGTCTGAAAATTAATGAAACATGGCTGGCACCTACCTACTATTAAACATATCAGCTAGTACAAGAGCTAGGGGGTTGTAGCTCCCTTCTAGGAGAAACTGGAGAATGAGAGAAGGTTGTAGCCTTCTGTTAGGTCCCTATAATACTAGTAATTACCCCATTACTATTGTAGTTGTATCCCTTATTAATATCGTTGTGCCCCTATTGTCCCCATATTGTTATTACTATGCCCCATAGAATCCCTCTATTGTTATTTTTGTGCCTTTATATTATTATTGTTAGGTCGGCTGGGTTATATTGTGACTCCTTAGACTCCTATATATAGAAAGGCAGTTTTGTCATTTGAATAATCAAAGAATCATTCATTTGCGTAATGTAAAGGAGGTTGCCCCCTCGAAGAGGCTAAATTTTAAGGCTTTGATCTATCTTTTCTATCTTTTTGTGAGTTGGTTTCATAACATTTGGTATGAGAGCTTTGGATTCTAGGGTTTCGCTGCTCCAGGAACAAAACCCAGATAAAGAAGAAATGAATCTAACCATATCTTGTAATGAATTGGCTGGAATTACCACTCCTCAAACCATCAAGATAGAAGGACAAATCAAGAAGAAAAAGGTAATAGTGTTGATTGATTTAGGAAGTACCCACAATTTTATTCATTGTAAGATAGCAAAAGAATTGAATTGCTTCCT
>APFE030340217.1:227106-247277 GCA_000404065.3 Pinus taeda
GAAGGATCATGTTGAACATGTTGACAGGGTGCTACAACTATTGGAGGAGAAACAATTATATGCAAAAATATCAAAATGTTTCTTTGGAGTACGGGAGGTGGAATATCTGGGTCATATTGTATCTCATGAGGAGTTAAGGTAGACCCTAGCAAAATTAAAGCCATCAAGGAATCCATCACATTCTATAGGAATCCATCTCATAACACCTTCTGCAGGTAGAAGCCTATGTACTGGTATAAGACTGCACCAGTACAAAAATTGTAAAAATAAGTTTCTAATTTAAAAGAAGATAGAGACGATTGCAGCAGGTGGTTTTCACCCACATTGGGTTTCCACCTTATATCTTGTGTTCATGTGTGTGACTGTTTGTTCTGTTTTTACTGCACCTGGTTACTGTTTATATGGTTCTGATGCATTGATTAAAGATCAACATATGATGAATTAACTGAATCATGAGTTTGCAGGATATACGCTAGTTGCCTTAAACACAGTTGCGTATACATGCAAGTTCCATTAACTGAAGTAGCGTACATGAATCTAATTATCGAAATGAAAAATTGTTGACTTTCTAATACTGATTCACCCCCCTCTTAGTATTATTTCCAACAATTGGTATTAGAGCAGGTCCTTTAGAAGAAGATTGATCGCTTGAAGGAAGATCCATCATCATGAGTAACCACGAAAGAGAGGGATCCATCAGACCACCAATCTTTGATGGGAGCAACTTTGTTTATTGGAAGGTAAGAACCACAACCTATCTTCAATCTCTTGGAACAGATGTCTGGAAAATTGTAGAAGGAGGATATACATTTCCATCAGCAATTCCTACAGATGTGGCAGGTAAAAAGCAATATGAAACCAATGTCAAGGCTATCAATACACTATTAGGGAGTTTGTCACAATAAGAATTTGTCAAAGTTATGCAGCTCAAATCTGCCAAAGAAATATGGGACAAGATCACTCTAAGCTATGAAGGAGACACTAAGGTAAAACATGCAAAACTGCGAACTCTCAGAATTCAATATGAAACTCTCAAAATGCACAATGATGAAAGTATAGCTAGTTACTTCTTACGTATAGATGAGATTGTTAATTGCATGAAGAATTTGGGTGAAGAGGTAAAAGAATTCGCTTTAGTTGAAAAGGTTTTCAGATCTTTGCCTACTAAGTTTGAATTAAAAGTATTTGCCATAGAAGAAAACCAAGATCTTCAGACTATTACTGTGACACAGCTGCACTGAATCTTAACTACTTTTGAAATGAGTAAAGGAGGTCCATCAGATATGAGAGAAGCCACATTTAAATCTTCAGGAAGAGAAGAACTCAATGAATCAGGACATATTTCAGAAGGAGAGGAAGAAGCAAACTTTGTCAAGAACCTTCAACGGGGTTCCGGAATATTGAAAGGTAAACTACCTTTCAAATGTTTTGCTTGTGGAAGAGTCAGTCATTATGCTGCCAAATGTCCTCATAAAGATAAGCTTGATAAAGGTAAGGAATCAGATAAACAGAATAGAAAGCAAAGTGTAAGTAAGAAGAGCCACTATACGCATGACGATAGCGATGGTTTATCAATTAGTGATGAAGATGAAAATAGTAATGACTATAGACTTTTGATGGCTTTTGAAGATGATGATTTCTTGGATGCTTTAGATGAAGATGACCTTTATGAAGAAATATCTAAACTGAAAATCTGTTTAGAAGAAAAGAATATGATTATAGATACTTTGACATTCCAACTTGCAAAAAGAGAAAAACACAATGAAAAACTAGAATGTGAAATTGTGGGTCTAAGAAAGGATATTAAGAAAAAAAAAACTCTCAATATTAGATTTACTAAAGGATTAGAAATATTAAATGAAATTATCAAAGTGTAGCGCTCTCCTCTGATAAATACGGGTCTTGGATATACTGAAGAAGCATCTCAAGCACAGAAGCCATCAACCTCCACAAAAAGCTATCTTGATGCAGCAAAGAGCCGTGAACAGTTTGACAATCGTCAGTAAAGGCATAAAGCAGATCACCAGGTAAATTAGGCTCAATTTACTTCAAGGATGAATAGAAGCTACAACTAATCTCAGGTAAATCATACTCAATCTGCTTCAAGAATGAATATCAATAGAAACTACAATCAACAGGTCAGTAGATTCAATAATCACAGGAACTTCTTTAATGGCCAATGTTTTTCATGTCATAACTTTGGACACAAAGCTGCTTAATGTGTTTCTTATAAGACCATCATGACTAGAGAAGCACGAAATCAAAGGAATGTGACAAGGATCATGAAACATACCTACATTAAATTTTCTCTTCTTGAAAATGAAATAGAATGCTCTATATGCAACAACTTCAGTCATGAAGAATCTGAATGTAGGAGTAAATTTCAGAAAACATCTCAGAAGGAGAAAACTTCACTAAGTCCCAAAATATGGAGAAAGAAAGAGTTGCAAACCGAAAGATGTGGTATAGCCTTGTATGTAGAAGGACAAGAAAATCTGTGGTACATCGGTAGTGGATGCTCAAAACAAATGACAGGTGACAAAGAAAAACATCAGTCATATAATGCCTTAGAAAAGGAAAATAAGGTCTCATTTGGAAATGACACTCCTGCTGTCATAAAAGGTAAAGGTCCTGTTCTCTTAAAAGAAGAAGTTAAAGATGGGAATTTTATGTATGTTGATGGTCTAAACCATAACCTGTTGAGTGTTAGTCAAATGTGTGATCAAGGAAATGAAGTAGTATTTCGATCAAATGGATGTGTTGTTCGTGAGCTTAATACATGAGAAACCGTGATCAGAGGTATAAGAACTCCAAACAACTTATACATACTCAAGAACAACATTGCTATCTAAGAAAAAATGATGAACACTGGCTATGGCATAGAAGATTGGAGCATCTAAGCTTCTCTCAAATAAGAAAAGCATGTAGATTCCAGGTTGTTCATGATCTTCCTGATATTAGCATCCTAGAAAATACAATATGAAAATCATGTCAATTTGGTAAGCAAACCAAAGCACACTTCCCTCAAAAGGAAGGATCAGCTACTAAGCCTCTTGAACTTGTTCATATTGATTTATGTGGACCACCAAGGAAAAAGTCACCTCGTGGAGAAGAATACTTTATATTGTTCATTGATGATTTTTACAGAATGTGTTGGATAGGACTTCTAAAGCATAAAGATGAAACATTTGAAAAATTCAAAGCCTTCAAAGCCTTGGTTGAAAATTAATCTGATAAAAAAATTTAATGCCTCAAATCTTATCGTGGAGGGTAATTTACCTCGGATGAATTCTTTGACTTTTGTGAAGAACATGGAATAAAAAGGAAATTCTCCACTGTAAGGACTCCTCAGCAAAATGGGGTGGTAGAAAGGATGAATAGAACTGTTCAACAAATGGCTCATGCTATGCTAGATGAGTCTGGAACTCCTGCAACCTTCTAGGGTGAAGATGCAATCATTGTCGTCACTATTCTCAACCAAGCAAATGTTTGGGTAAACAACACTCAAACTCCACATGAACTTTGGTATTGTAAGACACCTACTATAAAATACTTCAATGTTTTTGGAAGCAAATGTTACATCAAAAGGACTGATGAAAAACTTGGCAAGTTTGAACCCAGAGCAAATGAAGGCATTCTCGTTGGTTACTCTTCCTGAAGTAAAGGATATAAATATTATAATAAATGACTTGGGAAAATGATTGAAAGTATTGATGTTGTGGTTGATGAAGCATGCAAAAATCTAAAACAAGTAAAAACTAAAGATTGTGAAGAAGATGAGGATTATCTTCCCACATCAAATCAGACTAATTCTGAAGAAGAAACCAATGAAGCACCAGAAGAACAAATAACAACAGAAGAAAAGAATCCATCTAGGTATGTTCAAAAAAATCATCCAGAGACTCAAATTTTGGGATAGAAAGAGGCAGGTGTGCAGACAAGAAGAAATATTACAGAAGCTTCAAGCTATCTCGCATTTCTTTCCTCCATCGAACCTCTAAATGTAAATGAAGCATGCAAAGATAAATGTTGGGTCAAGGCCATGAATGAAGAACTCGAGGAAATTGAAAAGAATAATACTTGGGAATTAGTTCCTAGACCTCATGATAAGAATATCATAGGAACTAAATGGATATTCAAAAACAAGATGAATGAAAATGGAGAAGTTATTAGAAACAAGGCTAGACTTGTTTGTAAAGGATATGCTCAACAAGAAGGTATAGATTTTGAAGAAACTTTTGCACCTATTGCTAGACTTGAAACCATAAGAATGTTCCTTGCTTTTTCTAGTTTTCAGAAATTCAAAGTATACCAAATGGATGTAAAATTTGCCTTTCTTAATGGAGACTTAGAAGAAGAAGTCTATATTGAGCAACCAGACAGATTCATTCTTGGAAATGATGCAAAACTTGTATGTAGACCCAGAAAGGATCTCTATGGTCTAAAAAAAGCTCTAAGGGCTTGGTATTATCGTTTTGACAAATATCTCCATCAACAAGGTTTTTCAAAAGGATCAGCTGATAACAATCTATATATAAATATTGACAATAATATATTTCTAATACTTGTTGTGTATGTTGATGATACCATTTTTGGTAGCAGTGAAGAAACCATGAGTCGAAATTTTGCTTCGGTAATGCAGCAAAAATTTGAAATGTCCCTGGTTGGTGAGCTTACATATTTTCTTGGTCTACAAGTTCAACAAAATAAATATGGTATTTTTTGGTCACAAACCAAATATCTCAAGTAGATCTTGAAAAAATATAGCATGGAAGATTCTAAACCAGTATGTACCCTAATGGTAATAGGATGCAATCTCAACTCAAATGATGAATCAGCAACAATACATCAACCAACCTACAGATCCATGATTGGTAGTCTGCTTTATCTAATAGGTACCCGACCAGACACCATGCAAGCATTGGGAATAGTTGGAATATTCCAAGAAAATCCAAAGGAATCACACCTTCAAGAAATCAAAAGTATTTTCAAATATCTTCAAGGAACACAGAATTTTGGTTTATGGTATCCTAGAGATACAAATCTTCCACTTCAGGCATATATAGATTTAGATTGGGCAGAAAATGTTGATGACAAAAAAAGCACTAGTGGTGGTGCTATCTGTTATCACTCAAAATTTTCTCAAGGTTAAAGAAAGAAATTTCTGAGGTAACAACAAACCAACTTTTAGACTTAGGTGCTAGTACACCTAAATCTAGAGAGGGCTCTCTCTTTATGATTTAGCTTTATTTAAAAAGATTTTAGGCTAGTTATAAATGTTCAATGAGGTTATTTTGTTTGAGAGTGGTGGGGTTCCGAAACAAATGGTCAAACTAGGCTTTTAGGCCATTAGACTATGGAGTCAAATAGGGATAATTTACTAGAATAAGTCAAATTGCTAAGGTAGGTTTTCAATAGGTAGGATAACAGAGTAAAAATAAACTTTGAGAATTGAGTGGGTGATAGTTCTGATCAAAACTAGAGGGCAATCAAGAATCCTCAAGTTAGGATTAGAAAGAGGAAGGGAAGATAGGTCAACCAACAGAGGGAAATTAAGAATCCTATACCAGGGACCTATTAAAGAAAAACTACAGGGATAGAGGAGCAGTTAAGAATTCCTTTATCAATATAGTTTAGAAGAAAAAATGGAAATGGTAAACTGTTGATAGCAGAGAGCAATAAAGCTAGTTTTGATATACTTTGACTATTTTACCATTTAGATTTAATATGCATGAAACATTGAAACATATATAAAACACATTAAATCACAAGGATGGAATACTTATTTGTAATTATACTGCACGAGAATCTAATGAAATGGCCTCAACTTTCATTCCTTTTACAACAAAAATCCAAATTTGAGTACAAAAGCTTTCTTAGTTTGATAGCATAGAGTTACAGAGATGTTATAGAATCCACCCAAAATACTTCAAATGAAGAAGTATTTATACTAATTCTCAATTGAAATATCTTGAAAAATATCAAGATTGGTTTACAAATATCTCAAACTGTTTTACACTTTTAGAACTTAAATAAAGGACATTCAAAACTAATGAAGCTACTTGGCACTATTTTTATGGATTTAGGGTGAAAAAGAATAGAAAGTCGCATTTGATAGCAACTCTTAATTGATGATGAGGCATCCCAGTCACTAACTGCTTCCTTCCTTTGTGCATTCTGCCCTAGAAATTCTGCAAACTTAGGGTCCAATGATACGCTTGTCTATCTCAATCCGAGCTAGATATGTAAAAAGTGAAAGAGGTTATTGTATATAAGAATGTTTTTGAGATAAACCTCTCTCAGTTTCCCAAAATTCATCTCGAGATGTTCAAATTATTCTCTTTACAAATATGTCAAAAACATGACTTTGCACAAACTGAAAAATAGGCCATGAAGGCATGCACTTATCTCCCTTTTGGTAATACCTGTGTAAAAATTGAGATATGTTTTTGTAGATTGGCCTGTTAGGAACAAAAAATTCCTCTAGTTTCTCGAAATAATGCTTGGATTGGTGACAATAGTTTCTGCAAAACTATGACTTAAACAGGAAATTTCTAAAGAATGTACCATTTCTGCTCTGATTTCATCTTTTAACCTTAAATTTCTTTTAATTGTTTTTCACTTCTACTTTGGATAAAATTCATTGCTGCTAGTGAAAGTATTTTCATCTATGTTTAACCCTTATTGTCTCCAAATTTACTTTTAATATTTTACTTTTACTGCTCTGTTTTTTCATCTGTCTTTTCTTTGACATGAATCTGTATGATTTGTAACTATCTTCCCTACTGTTTATCTTCATGCTAGCTGATTTACTTAATTTGGTATTTAATCTGATACTATTCACTCTTGATACACTTTGATTGTTACTGTGTCCTTTTACCTTCACAATAAATCCTTTTAATTCCATGTTTCCTCAGCTTGTCTTTTGATTGTATGTTTTATTTTCCATCTCTATTGAATAGACTTGCTAACAATCTTGGAGTAAACAAGTCTCATGACTAGTATTAAGACTGTTTATCCAAGGCTGTGGTTTTTTGATCGCTTGTAAAAAAAAACAAACTGTTAGGAAAACGATGGGTTGACAGGGAGGGTCATTAATGGCTTTATTAAGATTTATAGGTCTATGGAGTGAGTCCAAAGTGATTTCGGGAGGTAAACCATGCTTAAATTGGTTAGTAGAGGCTTCAGGTGGAGCAAAAGGGTTTCATAAGTTTACACAGTAGAATGGACGAAGGGCAAGAAAACCTGGGTTCTTGGGGTTTGAACTTTAACGGGAAAACTTTCAAAATATGGCGCAAACTAAACAGTAGATGGTTTGTCGCCTAGCGGGCGGGTGGTAAGTGGTTTGTATTGCACTGCTTTTGGGAGGTTGGTGGTTTTGGTAGAGGGTCGCGTGATGCCACACATTCTATATGGGTTCCAAATTAGTGTCTTGGTTTAGCAGGAAACAAGTTCAATTGCATTATCTACAGCAGAAGTAGGATATGTGGCTACTGCATCTTGCTGCACACAACTCCTTTGGATGATGAGAACATTGCAAGATATTTAGATCACATGTACTCCACCCATCTCCATTCTATGTGATAATACAAGTTCCATCAGTATTTCAAAGAATCCAGTCATGCATTCCAAGACCAAACACATATGCATCAAATATCATTTTCTACGTAAACAAGTGCTTGAACAAAAGGTCAAATTGGAGTATGTTCCCTCCAAAGAATATATTGCTAATATATTCACCAAACCACTGCCCAGGGAGACATTTGAATATCGCAAATAGAAGCTGGGAGTAGTTGATGCATCATCCTTTTGTTAAAACTTATCTGTTTTAGAGAAAAGTGGTTATACATGAGTTTCATGAAGCGTAGCCACGTACATACGCCAGTTTCTGTGGATACAATCGCGTATGTGTTGGTTTGAAGAAAAGCAGTGGGCCAGACTCAGGATGAAAGGAGTCTGATATGGGTCTGACAGTGACCATCTGGCATAGGTTCAGGGGGAGCATATACTTCTAATAGTGCATTGTTGGCATTATCTTAGAAGATCTTGGTACAAATTCACAGTTGTTTTTTATTCAGGTGGAACAAGTTCAGGGGGAGATCATGGTTGTTGGTCTGGATGCTGATTGACAAATGTTGATGATGATAGTTGCTGATGACTATCATGGTCTTGTTTCAGATATTTGGTCTCTGTTATATATGTCATGTGTATCTTTTAATGTCAAGGTCATGAAACAACCTATGTTGTTACCCCACTATGCATGGGATGAATGATGCAATGTTCTTGTTTTGATATATATAAACAATTGGTATATCCCCACTTGGATGGGTGGATGAGTCAAACTTGGTATATCCCCAATTGATTGGGAGATGGATGTATGTATGAGTCATTTTTGATAGGAAGGTCATTTATGATGTATGTATAGAGTCATGTTCTTCTTTTAGAATATATTTTTGTATACCTTGCTTATATTCAAGGGGATCATCGACTCGAGCATGAGATTTCAGCATGTACTCAGGGGGAGCATAACCCTTTGCCCTTGATGACAAAGGGGGAGAGTGACTTGGGGTTACCATCAAGTCCAAAGGGGGAGATTGTTGGCATTATGACACAGGTGTTGTCCTTGATGGCAACTCACTCAATTGACAGGTCACAGTTCCAACTCACAGAATGAAGAAAGAGAGGTATACGCAGGTTCCCCATTGAGCAAGCCGCGTATATACATAGGTTCGCAGAACAAAAGGAGTGTATAACATACACACATACTTTCATGGAAGGAAAGGTGCATACTGTTGGAAAACTAAGTTTTGGTCTGTGGTATTTGATCCATGGTATTGGTCCAAGGTATCTTGTCTGAAGTGTTGACCCTAGGTATTTGGTCCAAGGTATTGGTTCTAAGTGGTTTTCATCCATGGTATTGAGTAATGCCTAAGACTATAAAAGGAGGAGAAGATCATTAGGCAAAGGCACTCAAGTATTGAATATCTAATGAAGAGAAAGATCTAGTATATAGGTTATTGGGTTATGGTGCATAGTTGGATCTGAACCAAGGATGAACCTTAGCACTTGATGAAGGATAAGATCTAATGATGGGTTAAGATCTTAAGGCTTGAAGTGAAGTATCTTTATGTGGCTTTGATCATTTATCTAAATAACTGGCGCATGTTGTAGTCTGTACATATGATGATCTCGGTATAACTGAAGTATGAAATTGTTTGAAATTTTAAATCATCATTTACAGATCTATACGTAGGTTCACCTTAGAACAGGTGCGTATACATGCAGGTTTGACACATTGAAGTAGAGTATACCTCATAAAATATGCTTTAGCTACTTTTGTTTGCTGTTGTAGTGTTCTATATTCTAGTTACAATATTCTAGTTACAGCATTCTGAAAGATCAGATTGAATGGTTGTCAAATTGATGGGTTGATTCAGTTGTGGTTGGTGCAAAGGAGATTGGTTGATTTGATGATTGAATGATGCTATTGATGGATCTAGTGTGAAAATTTATGAAACGTGGTCCCTGGAAGAAAAGAGAAGGTTGTAGCCTTCTATAGGCCAGCACCTACATACTAGTAGACATATCAGCTAGTATAAGAGCTAGGCGGTTGTATCTCCCTTCCAGGAGAAGCTAGAGAACGATAGAAGGTTGTAGCCTTCTACAAGTAGAAGATTGCATACTGGTATAAGGCTGCACCAATACAAAAATTGTAAAAATAAGTTTCTAATTTAAAAGAAGATAGAGACGCTTGCAGTAGGTGGTTTTCACCCACATTGGGTTTCCACCTTATATCTTGTGTTCATGTGTGTGACTGTCTATTTTGTTTTTACTGCACCTATTTATTGTTTATATGGTTCTGATGCATTGATTAAAGATCAACATATGATGAATTCACTGAATCATAAGTTTGCAAGATATACGCTAGTTGCCTTAAGCACAATTGTGTATACATGCGAGTTCCATTAACTAAAGTAGCATACATGAATCTGATTATGGAAATGAAAAATTATTGACTTGCTAATACTGATTCACCCCTCCTCTTAGTATTATTTCCAACAAATACCCCTTGTTTTTGTACTTTGGTTTCAAGAAATCTTTGTAGTTGGCTATTCCTCGAGGCATGCCCTTGAACCACTATTCTCCTTGTAGAGGAATCTTTGTAGTAGCTAAAATGGTGACATCTGACACTAGAAAATTGAGCTCTCCAATATTAACATCCAACCTAGTGAAATTCAAGGCAAACTCTTTGGTTAGTTGTACACTATATCCCTAGAGCTTCTCACAAAATCTGAAGCACCTAGCTTGTTCAAATGCAACTCTAATTGTTGGGTATGAGTTTATTAAGGTAAGGTATTGAGGCTCAAACCTCATTATGTCCCCTCCCTTAGGTTTCTTTCTATTTAGAGTTGTCATGATTTCACAATAGAGATGAATCCTAGGGTTTTTTACTGTAATTTCAGTGTTTTCTAATTTAGCACAGCAATAGCATAGAAATTATGAAAATAGGGCTTTATATAAGGGCTTTATGGAAATTTTAGAATGAAAAACCCTACATAATAGATTTAGACAACAAAGCTCATCTCTCAAACCCAAAAAAATAGCTTTTTTTTCTTATAGTGCAAAATTAAAAACACAGGCGTAGCGAGAGTGCACAACGCATGAGAGAAAAAGAGTTTCATGATCCTTGAGGCTAGCAACACAAGATTTGAGGCTATAGACTAGATAAACAAATACTAGGATTCAAAATATGGGTGGAAATTAAAACTTTTATTGTTTGATGGAGGTGGTAACATAAAATGCAGCAATTGAGGTAAAACATAACATATTCACCAGGCACATAAAAGAATCGTATCGATCTTATGAATTTGGGGTTCATAGGGTTGTTTGAGTGTTTCTTGAACTAGTAAGGACAAAATAAACAACATGAAAGATAAAAAATCCAAGAAAACAATGAATTGGAACCTAAAAATGGCAATAACCTTTTGGATTGAAGGAGCACATCGATTGTTTGTGAACACAGTGCCTCCCCTGCAGGCTTTGTGCAATGAAATGCAAGCAATGTCTAGCAAGCTTTTGATGGAACAATGAATGGGTCTCTAGTATTTTTGGATGCTAAAACAAGCCTTTTAACTCCCAAGGTGACAAAACCTGACTTTCAAGGGAAATGATTGTGATTTTTAACCTTAATCATGAAAGTGCAATAGCTGTCAGAAGCACAACGCATGTCTCGTAATCGTTGTACTAATGATGATGTCATGGAACAATGTGATTTTGACACCCTAAATGACCATACTAACCCTACAAATATGTGCCAATGATGAGAAGACAAGACACACTATGACCTCACACATGATATTTTATGAGACATGACCCTAGACTCATTCAACTCAGCGTTTAGGCAATCATAAACTATCTTTACATGATATTTCACACACTCTAACATAACTACATCAGAAATAAAATCTTACATTATTTACATAGACCAATTTATTGATATTAAGAGATCATAGCAAAGCCTTTACACATTTACCAAAATAATTTTAAAAGACTAAACTTTTTTTTGACTACTATAATATAGGACACTAACAGAACTCCCATTTTATGTTTTGAATTGTATTGTTTCATTACACACTATTTCTTGCAATTTTAATCCTAATGCACACTATAGTTCACCACTTGTTGCTTACTCCTTATGAATTTTCTTCAACTTTTTTCCTTTATATCTATTACTCTTCCTCCTTTGAACACTATCCCTAGAGGAAAAATCTTGATGATTGCCTATATCTTTCACATCCTTCTTGAATCTTACATAGGTATGTTATATTTGTTGGGAACTAGTTTTCCCTCTTTATGAAACCTGTTTCCTCCACTATGTTGTAGCTTTATTTTCTTCCTTTTTAGGTTTTAATAAAATGGAAAAGAAAAAATAATACAATCCTTAAAATATAGACAGAAGGAGGGAGGAAGACTTAATATCTTTGTTTTGAAGGAAGTAGTACTTAGTGTTAGGTGGATAAATCCCTCTTGCTAACAAGAGCGACCTCTTGTCTTTAGTGGAGACTAGAAACAAACAAACAATTGAAATGAATCTTTCCCTCGGTTTATCTCATTTTAATTATAGATATAAAAGATGGTAAATGAGCCTCTTACCCATTCATGAAATGCTTGATGAAGATCTCTTGTTGTGTCTCGATGCATCCTCTTAATGGTTGATAAAACCTGCAACCATAAACATAAGAAGGATCAAAAGAATATGCGACATAATAGATCAAACAAACTCAATCTAATGATTAAGGATATTAGGAATGAAATTACTTTAATGAACATCTAAATCATTATAGACCATTCATCATTCTGATAAGGCAATTCAATGGGGAAAAGCATTCATTTGTATTACCAAAGATAAAGAAGAGTCTTACAACCTTTGCCTTGATGTAGTGAGGTTCCTCCAAAATGTATCCAATCTCATCCTTAGATGATAAGCTTTTCAATCTCAAACTAGCAACATAAGTTTATCTTCTCTGAGTTCTGACCTCCTCAATCCCTTTACCCTTTAGTCCTGTTATAGGCCAAGAGGAAGAAGTTTTAGATCGAAAAGAGGAGGGTGAGATCCTCTGGTTGAGGGATTAGAGTTAATTGGGGAAAGGTATTAAGCTTCATCATATGACGTTTATAGATCGAATAGGGATCTCTTGGAAGCTTTCAGTTGGGATATATTTGACCAACTATGTTTCTATAATGTATTTTTTACTTTTACTTTCTTTGATTCACCTACATGGTCCAAAGCGGTAGATAGAGCACAATTCAGCATTGTTCTTCGAGATAAGTTCAATGAATGTGTAGAAAATTCTAGGGAAAAGAGAGAAGAACCTACTTAACAAAGTATACAAGCTGTTAGAGCCTAGATTGGCCTCAGGCTGAAGGGAGGTAATCCTAGGATAACCAAAAACCACACTTAACCTACTAGCTAGCCCTACCAGATCAGGAGAGGGCTCTCTCCTTGTGAATTTCACTCAAGATTAATGGATCAGATATGGATTTTAGGCTAGGTATAGTAGCTCTAGGGTTTTTTTGGTTGATTTTGATGGTTTTGTTGTTGGATCAAATGGAGCAGGAAACTTTGGGTCCGTGAAATCAAGTCAGGAATGTAGGGTGTTCTATGGGGCGAGGTAGGTAGGTGTTTTAGCACTTGAAATTGAGTGATATGGTAGCTCTAAGACTGGTGAGGAACTGAGGAGGGCATGCAAATATCATGAGTCCTCTTCAAACAGTAGAAAACATCAAAACTAAATGGATTCCTAAGGCAGAGCATTATAACCAATGTATTCTACCTATCTATCTTGATTTCGTTAGTTAGAAGAATGAATTAGATTTTGGCACACATAAAACATGAGAAAAAATAATGACAGAAGAAGAAACTATGCAAAAACACTTTACCGCAAGTATCCCATAAAAATAGCTACAAAACCTGCTTTATTTCCTTGCCAAACTGTTGTAAAGATGTAAAATGTAGCTCAAAGCATCCAAGAGAGTCCAACCTTTGCTAATGACTAAAAAAATACATAATATAGACGTCAAAACCACCTATGCTAGCCATCAAGGTTCGAATCCAAGAGATAAGGAACTATTACAACCACTTCCAAACAAGGAACAGGAATATAGGTAGTGGAACAACTTGCCTCTAAAAGCATGGAAACTGATTCATTAAAGCCCAAACCACCTCAAAATGATGAATTTACCCTCTAAGATCATTTCAAAATTACATTTACATAGCATAGCATTAATTATAATCATAAATTCATCCATGAAGAGAGAAAAAGTCAATTTGCAGAGAAACTAGGCGAAAATTGGATTTTTGGGCAAACTGGCTCTATGCGTAGCGGCACTAGACAAGTGCGTAGTGCCGCTTCAGAGCCACTTGTGGAGGCCTTCCTCTTAACCAAATTGAGCCCAAGATATCTCATTGGAAAGGTCTTCCTATCTAGTTTTTGGAACATCTTGAATTGTTTCATTTGAATGTCATATGACCCCTCAACAGTGAAATCTCCCAAGGTTGCTTCTCTGTGTCCAAAAAGAGGCAGAGAGGTCATATTTTGGTAGTTTTTTGACCTTTTGGTGACCAAGTTTTGCTCCAAAATTGCTGAAATTTTCTAGGTTTGATGTTAGAATCATGCTAAATCTAGATATGTAAGACATTTCTTCAAAAATTCCTCCAGTGAAAAGAGTAGCGCCACCGCAAATTTCTATGTTGCAAAATTTCAAAAATTGAAAATGACCAAAATTTGTCAAAACTTTCCCAGATTTGGCACAAGGAACTATTATTAATTTCTTTGATGGGCTAGTGAAGCTTTAGTCAAGATTTTAAGCTTGTATTGCTCCTTTTTGTTCCTTAATTCCTTCCTCAACCTAGCCTTAAGCTTCCTCATCCTCATGTTGCATATTTTGTTCCGGGTCATGTAGTGGTAGGCCATGTGGCGAAGCATCTTCTTGCCTCTGTTGGCCTTCTCAAGTAGCCCCTCAAGGTGTATACTAACCCTTTCAAGCCAAGTTTCCTGGTTATTCTCAATCTCTTACTCAATGGAAGTCAACTTGACCTTAGCCTTCTTAGCCTTTTGCCAGTTCTCCTTGATCATTTGCAACTCCATGAGGACTTGCTTGTCGGTCAATTGTTTGTTTTCTTGCTCTAGATATTTGATGACACATTTAGCCCTCTCTAAATTGTCTGACAAGGCTTGTATCTCAGCCTCTTGTTCCTTAATAATCATGTCTTTGACACTTTTTGGATCTTGAGCTTCTAAGTCAATGACATCAACTCCTTGTGTCTCCTCATGATCAACAAGGTCAAAATATCTCTCTTGCCCATCACTAAGATCCTTCTCATGCATATTTTTCTTGCCTTTACTTTTGCCCTTGTGTTTTTTCCCAACCTGTACCTATTTAGCTAAATAATAAGTCAAAGCCCCTTCCACTCCTTGTAGAGATAGCATTTGCCTGTGGCCTGAAGATTAAGGCGAGACCCCTACCACACCTTGTGGAGATAATACTCACCTGGCAGCTGCAAAAAGTTTCCTAGTGCCCCTCGCATATGTTACAAACGTTGGCACTCCAATAGTTTCAGTCTCTTGGACCTTTTCATGTCTTGAAGGTCCACCTTCTTCATGAGGCACTGATGAAAATATTGAGGGCCTTTGAACATTTCATGAGAAATGAAGGTTCCCATGACATGTTAAGAAGGTTTAGCTGATGTAAAATAATGATTTTAATCAAAGAGTAGTGGTAGATGCTGGTTAATTGTTGGGGGTATGATTTCTTCTTTACAATGAGTGCCATATTCTCAATGTTTCTAAACATGAAGTAGGGGATATTCATAATTCTCACCCTAGTGAAATGCATCAATAGTCTAATGTGGGAGGCATACAATTGAGAGAACCTACCTTCACAAGTAAAGTACTTGATGATGATTTTCATCAATGGAGCAAACCTATCCTCCAAAAACTTGAAGGGGAATACTCTCTTGAGTTTGTCTTGGTATCTAGCCTTAATGTAAGGCTCATAGTACTCCACATCAATATCTTGACCTTTGTTCCAAATTTCACCCACATCTGGAATACGTGTAACTTCTGAGATGACAGCTGGTGATATGGTGAATGTTATCCCAGCAAGGCTTACTTGATTATTGTGCATCTGTGTCACAAACAACCTCGCCAACTCATGATGAAATTTAACTCTTTCAATCATCTCACAGAAATCAAAGCATGACTGATGTTTGAAGCAAGAAATGGCAAGTGAACAGGCTTGCAACTCTCTCAAACTAGTGGGCTCCTCTCTGATAACCCTTCCTCCTTTATGAGGCTTCCTCTGTTGTATGTTTCTCTCCCTGGAATTGTCACTTAGGGTGTCTTCATCAATTTCATACTCATTGTCTCTTTCCATTTCTTTTTGTGGCTTGAAACACTTGTGGTTGTATGTGGACAAATAGTGAAGAATGTAGTAAAAACAAGGTGGAGGAATGGAATGAAGTGGAATGAGGATGAGTATGAAGAGATTTTAGAAATGAATAGAGTTTAGGAAGAGCGTGTAGGGTTTTTGGTGAGGGGAATATGGTTTGGGAAATTTGTATGTGAGACTGGGATTTAGGAAGAGTATGAATGAGATTGGGTAGAAAGTATGAACAGAATGGGGTTTAGGAAGTATATAAATTGGAATGGAATTTAATGGATAGGGTAGATAGGGTATGTAGCTACTTAGTGAATGAATGCTAGGGTTTCACCCTAGAGGCTAGGGTTTTAGTTTTAGGAGTCCAAAACATCCAACTTAGTAAACAAACCCTTTCTCAAGAGAGAAGATGAGTGTGACGAGTGTACTTACTTGCAAAGAGGTAACTTGGAAAATTTGAGGCAAATTGGAGCAATTTGAGCATTTTGGGGCTTGACTGGGTAGGTGTGTAGTGCCTCACCCAGGTGCATAGTGCCAGTTAGGTGTGTAGCGCCCATTCACTTTTACATTGAGGAAATCTGCTAGGTGCATAGCACCAGCCACTAGTGCATAGCGCCTTTTTGCATGACACATTTGAAGGCCTTCCTGTTGTCCAAATTGTGCATAGGATAGCGCGTTAGAAATCTTGTCGAGTATATTTTCCAGAAAATCTTGAATATTTCAATTTGGAGCTCACTTTCCTTGTCAAAATCTCAATCTCCCAAGACTGGTCAAAATGTGCAGAATGAGGCTGCCAAAATGCATAGTGATGTTCCAGTCAACTTTTGAAGGTGTTCCTGAACTCCAAATTGAGCTCATGATAACTCATTGGAAATATATTTTTGTCTACTTGTCAGTTGACTCATCATTCAAGTCATTTTGTCATTCTGTGTAGGAGAATAATTGATTTTACCAAGGTCACTCTAGAGGTGCAGCAACTCTCTTGTAGTGACTGTATTTTTGACATTTCTCTAAAACCATGACACCTGTGTAAAAAGTGAAGGAGGTTTTCTTCCTTGGTCTATTGTGGACAAAAAACACTCTCAATTGTTCCAAATTCATTTTGTCTTTCTCAGAAAAAACCCTAGGAGAGGGAAATGAGCCTCTTGGCGTATTGTGGACAAAAAACGCTCTCACTTTTTCCAAATTCATTTTGTCTTTCTCAGAAAAAAACCCTAGGAGAGGGAAATGAGCCTTACCTGAGCACAACTGAAGCACAAACAAGGTGTAAAATGACCCATTGGAACCTAAAATGCTGATGACAACCTTTTGAATGATGGTACACTCAGCTGAATCGTGACATGGATTGACATTTGGGAAAACTTTGAAAGGAGTGAAAAAAAATCCTAGAACTAATACCTAGTGACCAAATTTTACTTGAAGACTCACTGAAATGACAAAATTTGACCTTGACACGCTAAAATCACTTTATAAGAGCATGTTTGATCACTGGTGGAAGGCTTCAAAGGCTGACACTAACACAAGCTATTTTTCCCAAATTTCTCATCTTCTTCAAGGTATTTTTGGTTGTTTGACCTTTAAGGGAGTTCAATGAAACATGTTCACGGGTGGAGAGAAATATGTTTATACCGATCAAGTGCCATGGTGACAAAATGATGTGTAATAGTTTGACCCCTAAAGTGCGAAGCTTGTATAATAAGTTTTAAAATATTGAAGCACTTTATCATGCTAAATATTGGATCAAAGACAATGGTTGGAAACTTGCAAGAAAAATTCAAGGATTACAATGCAAATGTATATATAATGATCATTGAGGGTAGGTATTCCCATACTTAAAGTAAAGCTAACTATGTGAATAAGTACGAAAAAAATCAATCATATCGATAGTAGACACAGTATGGATGCATCCATCAGTTTATGATTTTGTTTATATGATCATGAATATAAAACTCCTTGCAACCTATATTGACGAAACTATATTGAGGGTCTTGATCTTCATCTTCTCGATCCATAGTATGAATCTAGCCATGCGAGTGAATATCTTGAAGTTGAATATGGTAGAAACCACTTTATTACTGTTCAATGATATGATCTATTAACAAGCGTGAGAGAAACCACCAATAATGACAATGGCTCTCAACGTACCACAAGTACAATCTATAAAGTGTGAATAGGTAGTCTGAAGTCGAACACTCATAGAATCGTTCGATTGAATTCCAATGATGAGAACCTATCCTCGAAGGTGAGAAACCTGCAATTAACACATGTACACTTCAAGTCACTAAAGGTTTCTCGATCAACTTGATAGATAATGAGTTAAAGTCGATAGGAAGTGAACCGCCGTAGGAAAGCCTATGACACAAAACATAGTATCAAGTTTTGAAAAATAGTTTGCAAGGACTGACTGAGGGACGACCGACACGATTGAAGGCTAAAATTTGCAAAGGAACATGCACTAGGGTTGAAATTCTATTGAACACATAACAACATGATAATTGAGTTGGCAGCATTTGACTCAATGATAATACTCAAAACTAGCTGAAGACTTTCAATGGGGTTTGATTAACTATAAGTCAAATGGATTTCCCAACTCAGACACCATTGGGGCAGAGTGTTGTGTTGAAGAGAAACATACTACCTTTATGATAAATGTAAAATGAATACCTTGTCCCAATTTCCCCCATCATTACTAGCAAGTACCTCTTTACTTTTTACAAGCTTGAGGAGGATAACATATGCTTGTCCTAGAAGCTCATCCTTTGGATGAGTCCATCGAAGTACTTTTAATGAACCCTAAGAGGGAATGGTTCAGTCTCGTTATGCTTAACGAGTCCTATATTGATTAATTTTTACAAGTATTGTAAAGGGGTAACTCGATGTTGTTTTATTTTAAGAGTTTGAAAAATACACAAAAAAAGAAACTCATTCAGTTCTTTTACCGTAAAATTTTAACAAGCCTGGAGAAAGTAAAGCTCGATGTTTTTCACTTTTAGGGAGTTAGAAGAAAAACATAAGTAGACTCTGTCATGCTCTTTTTCGTATGTTTAGTCTCTCAGGTCTGAAAAAGGATAAAGCAATACAAGATAGAACTTTTTTGGCCACATTTGATCACTGTATACCTTTTTCTTAAACAATCCTAGCTTGGTCTGTAAAAGGGCTAAACTTATATTAGTGGACAATTTCTCATTTACTTTTATGAGTTCAAATAGTCAAGTACTCAACACTCTTTTCATATTTCAAGAGTTTGAAAAGGGCTTAAAAGAGGACTCTAGGGTTTCACTTTTAGTAATTTTTAAGAGCATGAAAAGTGATAAAAGTCTGTTGATACTCAAAATGATTTTTTTTATGATGTAACATGTTCTACACATTTAAACTCAATAAACAATCATAACTACTCAGTATTAGGGTACAAATATAAAATTTCCACTTTTAAAGGTCTCAATCACAAAAAATAATATTTTAATCACTCAAAAACTTGTAAAAGTTGAAAAAGTAATTCATTTTTTACCATTTTCATTTTTACCATTTAAGAGTAGAGAAAAGGTATTTTTAACACCAAACTTCTAGGACTAATTATGAGCCAACCAGTGGACAAAGTCGGGAACCTTTTCCTCCAGGTAAGAACTCTCGTCACGATCTATATTTTCATCTCTTCATATTTTCATTTTAGGCTTGCATTTAATTTTTTTTGGGAGGGATTTTGTCAAAAAATGCACCCTCATCCCTGCACGGACTGTATCCATTAGGTTCCTACAAGCTGATAATTTTTTACATGCTGAAAAATGTGGCCAGTGTACAAATCTTCCTAGAAATCTGCATAGTTGCACCCTGTTTGTAAAAGACTGATAGCGTAGGCACCGAGGGTTTTAAAAACAAAGAAAATTAACCCCAAAAAAGTGTGTTGGATTCAATACTAATTCTAAATCCTTTTAAATGTTATTTAGGGTATATTGATTATTCCAAAATGGAATAGAGGGAGAGAGAACATGAAGCCAATGATTTAGCAGCTTTTGCATATCCAACTACCTTGCAGACCTTGAGAACCCCTCTTGAAATATTGGCTCATTCCTAAGATGAAATCTTAGGCAGATCTCATGACATGGTTGGTAAGGACCTGTGTTATAGCTCCAAATCTCACTATTATGGTTTGTGATGCTGCACTCATGGCCTAGGGCAACCCCTCCTTCCAGACCTGGTACAAAATCTAAAAAACAGTGTTTTATTCCCTGTAC
>APFE030340217.1:280176-298041 GCA_000404065.3 Pinus taeda
AAATACTAAATTAAACTAACAAACTACAAAATTAAAATGCTACTAAATTGGTATAACTCGATCTTGAATATCTCCCCCACAGCAATCTGGTAGTCGGCAGCATGATTCATCACTCTGGTTGTTTCCTTTTGACCTGAGTTGGCATATCGCCAGCATTGGTTCCACTTCTTGAGGGGAGCTGAGACGAGAATTGATTTGAGCAGCATAGGTGGCATCGTGTATATTGGGAATGATACACCCGATTGCATCCATTAGGCATTTGAGGGCGGCTCTCTGGCTGTATGGTTTTACTAGGAACAACCAATAGGTGTCCCAAGTTAAACTCTTAATCCCTGTGATCAATCTCCCATTCTTTTCTAGCTCTTGGTAACATGATTGCTCCAATGTTTTGGCCGATAATAATTTACCTGGTGTACATTGAGAGATCATGTTAGATAAATAGAGAGTATTGTTAATCAAATCAATTAAATTGTTCATAGATAATTTGCATCTAGAAACCACTCTCTCCGCCTTCATCAATTGGGACTGCCACTCCATGAATAGAATTGCTTTATGGGATTCTAAGATTTTAGGCAAGTCCGTTGCATGTCCCTCATTAGTGTCCTGCCAAGTAAGAAAATCCGTTAAAGTCTCATCGGCTTGCTCTAAGTCCTGTCTGGCATCAACTGATTTACCTATTATAGATGTTGTTATGTCACACAGAGGTTCAACTTGGGCAATTTTATGACACAACAATCTTATTTGTGCTATCAGTGCCTTATTAATCTGTATTGCCTCTGCTCTGAAATCGGTAGGCTGGGAAAGACTCTTGAACTTCTCTATTTGAGTTGATAATTGAGCAATTTGCTCATATTTTGAATTTACCATCTGTTCATTCATTGTCTTCAATTTTGTTAATGCCTCATATAATTCTTTCTGTCTCTGAATTGCACCTAAATCTTCCCTATGTTTCTCTTCTTGCAACTGTTTGTTCAGTTGGTTATTTAACTGTTGCTGCATGGACAATTACTGTTGTAGTTGTTCTGCTTTCTACTGTGCCTCCGATAGCTGTGTTTGTAATGAAGCAATCGTCTGGTCCTTTTCTCTTAACAAATTGCTCACCTCCACTGCCTTGTCCATGGTGGCCGTTGAATAGGCTCCAGCATATTGGGACAACTTTGTCAAGTCATTGGAAGGGTCGAATTCTTCCTTCCAAACTACATTGGTTGTTACTATTTGTTAAGGGAAGAGGGAAGGTTGATCAATCCTTCTCCTTTTCCGTTGTCGCTTTATTACAGCCCTGTGTTTTGGGCTATAGAAGACATCTAATGGAGGAATATCCTCCACCTGCAAAATGATTTGATCCGAAGGATCCTTGGGAATTATTTCTAATTTTGTATTAGGGGGTAGACCACTGGTTCCTTTGCTTGGAACCTCTTTCAATGTTGTATCATGTGTATCGGCCGCTTTGAATGTATCGGCATCCCTTAAGCTCTCAAGATTGCTTATAATTGAATCAAATTGCTGCCATTCCTAGAGTAATCTTGGGTCAATCTAAGTGTCGACATTCACATCCTTGCTGTTCTACTCCTACTGCCTTCTCTGTTCCTCCTCACGTATTCTCTCTTGTTCTTTCCTTTTTGCTTCCTCTCTGTCTTTCCTCTGTGCTTCCTCTCGTTCTTTCCTCTGTGCTTCTTCTCGTTCTTTCCTCCGAAGTTCCTCCTACTCTCTTCTTTGTACTTCTTCAAAAATTTCTAATGTAGCAGGAGGTTCGTTGGTGAGTTGTTGTTCAGGCTCGCTTGATTGTGCCATCGAGGCAGCAGTTAACAAATCTAGAGGCAGAGTTTGCAACCTATGTTCTCTAAGTTTGTTAAATTCAACTAACCCGTCGTCATGGTATCTCATTTTAGCTATCACTTGCACCTGAAATAGCGACTCGGCTGAGGAGAACAGGTTATCAAACTCATCTTCTTTATATTCAAATTTAGTGGGTTTGGCCTAGTCTAGAACATTATAGACGACTTTGTTTGGATCAAAGCGTCTGTTAGGAAGAATGGCGAGATTTAGTATATTAATCTTTTCCGCCTCTTTCTCTGCATGCTTATAATCATGAAGAGTGTAGACGCCACACCTTAGAGGAAAAGGAGGCCAGACTTGCTTCTTTGAATTCCTTAGAGTTTTTGTAGCTGAGGTGGATGTAAGCTGATATGCTATCTCTCGAGCTAATAGTTTGTCTGGTATATACAAGGGGAGGACATGAGGCCTGGCCTGAATGCCGAAAACTCTCACATAAGTGAATTTTTCTTCTCTGAACCAGGTTCCTAAGGCTATAAAGTCAATCTCTGGTTGAGAGGAAATCTTAGGAGCAGGTTTATCGAAAATTGCATAGTAAATAGGTAGCATGAATCCATTGTAGACTTGATATAGGTGGTGTTTATAATGGGCTTTCCAAAACTTCTGGTGATAGATATGAATGGGCATGGGGTCCTGTGGAGTCCATCTCCACCCTAGCACAGGAAACTTGGAATTAAAACAGAGGGTGTCTAAGATGTAAGCACTAAAGTAAAATGGAGGGATGAATCTATCAGTAACACGGGATTTATTTCTAAAGTCAAGAATAGTTGTTGCTAACTTATCAGTTAATATATTCCCCTAGTCCATGATTTCACTATTACATGCTACTTCCATCAAAGGTACCATCTCTATGGAAAATTTTGAGGATTCATGCAACCCCCAAATTCGACACATCATAGCTCCAGCATAACAATAAGAAGAACATAAGGAATCGATAGAGTACTTACCCGAAGACTCATGTTTGTGTTTCGCCAGGTTCTGTCCCCATTCCTGTATAGGTGATGACTCAGTTTCATTTTCATCTCTAAACGTTTCTAGAAATGCTTTATTGTACTTCTTCTCTGGTTCGGGCAAATGGTACATTTGTCTCAAATCATTGGGCTGAAACGAAATGAATACTCTCCCATCAATAGTGCAGAATGTTCTGTTCGTAATTGGAATTTCTTCAACAGCCCATCTCACCACATCTTTATATGGAAGAATTTGCTCTCGAGCTGCTATCCTGTGTAGGTAGGAATCAGCCAAATCCTTTAGAGTCGCATCGGATTTCCGACTCGAGCCTGTTGTAGCTTGTACCAATGTTTGCTAAGGTTCTTCGGCTTCGACCAGGTTGTAGATGCTCTACCAAGTAGCATTACCGAGACCAAGACATGTGGTATCTAAGATTAATCCCTTTTTACTTGGTCCTAGATCGGCAGCATGTTGTCTTGTTACCATAGAGGCTGAAGCTGTTCCAAATTTCTTAGATTTCTTCCCCATTTGGTCTGAATTTGCTACTATGAAGAAGTTCTGCGCAAGAGATAAAATGAACGTAATGTGGAGAATAGATGGCAAAAACCAAGTATGAAAGAATTATGCCAATCAATGAATAATGGAGGATTAACATAAGGCTCCTGTGGGTACAATCTCTGAAGATATTTTGGCATAACTGCTCCATTAATTGGCCGTTTAAGCCTGTCAATCATTTAAATACTCATCATATCCTTTATTTTCCGAATAGTCCATTTAAGCGTGGATTTGATTTTCTAGCGGGTGAGTGCAAGTGAATCACTATCGGGAAGAGAAAGGCTTTTAATAATAATTAATACAATATACCGAAGCCATATCAATCCTTTTTGAAATTCACGCTTGGCTTTATCGCAATTAGGGATCGGAGGAAAGCTTGAGTAGTTTTATTTATGTCATTGTGGAATCCCTGATTGCCGATAGCGATATCGCTAATTCGCATTGGGAGCTTTTTTGGGGAAGACTTTCTGTTGCATACATATCGCATTCTCCAATCGCCGATAGCGATATCGCATCAGAGCAAGGAGAGGGGCCTTTTGTTATGATTGCTTATTTTCCTGATAGCTGATGGTTATTCGCGCTTGTCACATCGGGGAAAACCAATGGGTCCTTTGTTACGCATCCTTTGTTATTGTGATATGCGATCTTGAGATCGCTTTATCGCAATAATAAAGAATTATTCATTTTTTATTATAAGACCGATTATATATTAACTCAAAAGTTTTTATAATGTTTTGTTTGCTTCCAGACCTTTTGAGGAATGATAAGTTGATACCAATTTAATCTAAAAGGGACCCATTTCATATTATAGTTTTGAAAGTAAAATTTTATGAAATGGGGGGTTGTTGTATAGCGCAACAGTACCCAATCCCATGGATTGATGACCTTGTGGACAACCTCAAGGGGGCCAAATATTTCAGAAAGATTGACTTGAAGATAGGTTATCACCAGGTGCCTATCAAACCCTTCGATGTGTGGAAGACTTCCTTCAAACCTAAGGAGGGCCTTTTCGAATGGTTGGTCATGCCTTTCGGGTTAATGAATGCCCCTGCATCCTTCATGAGATTGATAAATGACATCTTACAACCCTTCAACAATGCATTCATGGTGGTGTATTTAGATGACATCTTGATCTTCAGCCAGAGTTGAGAAGAACACCTCCACCATATTCGGAGGGTCCTTCAAACCTGCGATAGCACAAGTTGTGTACCAATTTGGAGAAATGCACTTTTGGCATTACCTGGGTTCAATATCTATGGTAAATTATTGATGAGCTCGGTGCGCATGTGGACCCAACCAAGATACAAGTCATTCGAGATTTGTCAAGCCGAACAACTCTAACAGAGTTCCGTATCTTTCTGGAACTTGCCAATTTCTATCGCAAGTTTGTGTTGGGGTTCTCTCAGATTACTTAGCCTTTAATTCAAATCACCAAGGGCAGAGTGAAAGCAAATTTATTTTGGTCTGAATACCAATAGAAGGCATTTGTCGAGTTGAAGCATCACCTTTGATCTGCACTAGTTCTCACATTACTAGACTTGTAACAACCATTTGATATCAAGACAGATGCCTCCAATTATGCTATTGGTGCAGTTCTTACTCAACAGAGGCATCGAGTAGCATATCACAGTGAGACACTCTCAGACACAATTTGAAATCATCCCACCTATGAAAAAGAGATGTATTCCATTGTGCAAGTCTGTCGACAATGGAAGCATTACATTCTAGGAATGAAATGGTCATCCACACAAACCATCGACCCCTACTGTTTATACAAACATAAGGGAAGTCGCAGAATGATTGCCATAAAAAATGGTCCACATACATGCAATAGTTCCATTTGAACATTAAGTACAAGAATGGAAACACCAACAATGTTGAAGACTACCTCAACCAACCACCAGTCATGCCGCTAACCAATGTGCTTGACTCTTATAGGCATGAGACTACAATGTTTCTGCACCTTTACAAGAGCGATCCATAATTTGGCAGCACATACAAGACACTCCTAGAAGGTAAGAAAGTTCCAAATTTTCTCCTCCAGGATGCACTATTATGCCATTTGGGACACATTTTTGTTCCTTCCATAGAGCGTTCGAAGATTATTTGGGGGGTGCAATACAACTGGGTCACTAAACATTTTGAGGTAGAGAAAATAGTGGCAATGTTGTAGAAGTATTTTTATTGGCCAAGCCTTCGACAAGATGCTAGAAAGTACATCAGATCCCACACTACCTGCGTCATTACCAAACCGACCATCAAGAATTAAGGTTTATATACTCCTCTGACTATTCCTAGTCGACCTTGGGATTCCATCTCCATGGATTACATGTCAAGCCTTCCTACTACTAAGCATGACAACAACTGTGTTTTTGTGGTCGTCGATAGATTCTCTAAGATGCTCATTCTAGCGGCTTGCAAGAAGAGTATCATAGTTGAAGCCATTGCTAAGCTCTTCTTTGAACGAGTGTGGGTACATTTTTGGATCCCACTGTCCATTATCTCAGATTGGGACAATGGGTTTCTAAGTAAATTTTGGTCAAGTCTCTGGTCAATGTTGGATACCAAGCTCACTAACTCCACAACTTTCTACCCCCAAACTGATGGCCAAATAGAGGTCATCTGTAGAGCTATAAAAAGGGTCTCTTTCACCTCTAGTTACCTCACATTAATATGTCAATTTGGGAACATCTGGTTATTTCAAAGAGTGTCTCAGCCTGAGGCTTAGCACTTGTCAGAGTAATTCTTGTAGTACAGCTGTTTAAAAGCTACAAAAGTAAATCAATGTGTATCTACAACTTAGCTACTTCAAAATACTCAATCACACCAAGCATTGCATCAGCCAAAGGTTCGGTAGCAATAACCCATCCTTTCATAACTGATGAGAACAGATCCGAGGTCTAGGAGCTAGGTGGCAGATGCTGGGGCTCACTACAGCTTGAGATCGTCCTTAATGAATGTAAATGAAACAACAAGTAAAGGAAATAGCAATGAAATAGAACAGCACATCAGCCAAGGGTCCAGTAGCAATAACCCATCCCTTTCATAGCTGATGGGAGCATATTAGAGGTCTGGGAGCCAAATAGTAGATGCTGATGCTCACTACAGCCTGAGACTGTCCTTAAGAAACAACAAATTAGCAACCTGGAAATGGAACAGCAATTGAAATGGAACAACAACTAAAATGGAACAGCAAATAAATGGAACAGCAACTAAATGGAACAGCAATTCAGAAATGGAACAGCAAATAAATGGAACAACAACTAAATGGAACAAAAATTCAGAAATGGAATAGCAGTTGAAATAAGCAGTAACCAAGTTCATCAAGCTGTGACTCTATTTAACCACTCCAATCAAAACATCAATCCCTTAGTCTTAAAAGATGTACACATACTATGGAACAACACTACCGATTACAACCCTAGAAACACAACGTGCTTAATCTACTTCTGTTATTGATCTAAATAAACGCATACGATTGCATCTCAAGATGAAAACAGTAACATTCAATAATCATATGAAATTGGACTTTTCAAGATAACTGCTATAATGCTAAAGCACAATCGCAATGAACTATGTCATGGAGTGATAGTATCCTGTAGAGATTAATAAACACTTAATGGATTGGTAACATGATACAACGTCAATATAAGATTTTAGTTTGCAAGAACATTGAACAAGTTAAACATAACAGAGCATGTAACATAACGTTCATAAAACACAACAGATTACCAGATTACGCCTATGAACAAACCACACAGAAACCACGCGTAATGGTACAAGAGCAAGTGTCCTCCAGGGTCGAGCCCTTAGCCTCCAGGGGTACACCACTTAAGATTGATCCATGCTCAAAGATAAAAGAGTAACCAAGTCTGTATTAAGGCATGAAATAAAATTACAGGAACTCAAGTCTTCAATAGAACATAAAGATAATAGTCATGATCTTCCTTAAAAGAAATTACATAAAAACAGTCCCCCTCCTAGCCAACAGTGCCATCCCTTATATAAGGAAGATGGCAGAGATATCTAGATACAGAAAATAGATAAAATAGCGATCCCTCAGGATCTTAGATCCTGAGGGATTCGCAGATTCATTAATCCTGTGTTACTTCTTTCCTTTTTTGTTCCGTGTTGGTATCTCCGCTCCCTTTCCTGGTTTGATCCGTTTTAATTTGTGTTGCTTGCAGTCTCCCGTCAAAGGGACAGCAGTTAGCTCATCCTTGTCTTCTTCCTTGGAATGGCCACCTTCCGTTTTCCCTTCCTCCTACACATAGGAATGACAATTATCAGTGTTTCCTATTTATCTCTCGTGTTTCGTTATAAATCTTCATCATTATCTAAGTTTCTAATGAAAAAGGCTTTTAAGTTCTAGTGAAAAGATACTAAAATAACCATCGGAGCATACCTTCCTTGATACTCCACATACCCCCCAGCTTACCCTTTTTCATGGCCTCATGAAAACATTGTAGTTGACATGCAAAGCAGTGAGGGAGTAGGTTGGAGATGGAATCTCGTGTGGGGGCCTACATCCATGATACGAAATTAGATGATCAAAGACATGGCTTGTCTGGCCCTCGGGCATCTCATACAGGGCTAGTATCTGGGTGTAGGATGCCAAATGATTGGACTCCGGAACCTATATCTTAACCAAGATGGCCCTGCCCTCAAAACAATTTCGCCATAGAGGGGGAATCGGTTAGCGGCAAGCTTAAAATTCTCATACTTAAATGGCTCCCTGAGCTGAATGTTCGGATTAGATACTCGATAGTGAAATTTAGCTGCTTCAATGGCAGGGTCTTTAATGAAGGAAAAGAATTCAAGCCCCTTCCGAATGATTACTTCATGCATGGGTCCTAATGCTTCAATCACTCTTGGAGCCCTCATGAGATTTCCATGTCTCCTCCATAACTATCCTGGGTCTCTAGGCTCAGCTCTTACCCATAGATCTAATTCATTTTCTTGTCTCTGAAAAGCATTGTAGGCTTTAAGCCATTTAATTTGATTGACTGCAAATGAAATAAATGCTTGCAATTGAATATCCCCAACAAAAGGGCTAGGGTTCAGCTCGGTCTCTAGTTCTAGTACAAGGTTATGTAAGTAAAATTCACACAATAACCTTTGCACTTTTACCCCATAATGTTTACAACAATTTATAAAATCATTTATAGTATTAATTTCTTTGGGAGTACCTGCCTTAACAGCCTTTATTTTCAATTGTAAGTACCTTTCCATTAGAAATAGGGCATAGTTCTTGGCAAGGGCTCTACATGCTAGGACGTCATTGTATAGAGAACACAAGGTATCCATCTGTTTAATAACTACATCTAATCTACGGGTTACCTTGGCAACTTTCTCTAGTTCCTTTCGCCATCCTTCGAAAGCTTGGCTTTCAGATAGGTTGACGTTCCTTAGCTACTGTTGTAATTCTTCATATTTTTCTCGGGGGACCGTTTTCTCCCTGAGCTTTTCTGCTTCTTGCTGGGCCTGCTTTAAATGTTGGTGAAGGGTTCTTGTTTTCGGGTCCTTCTTCCATGCATCCGTGGAGGCCGGGAGCTTTACTTGAACTTTCTTATTGTGCTGCTTTGAGTTCATAACCCTTATTACTCCCGAAGGTGGTGCCTCCATCTGAACCATCTTATCATCTTTTTCAATTTTAACACGGACTCCAGCCCACTACTATTCCTTTTCAAATGGAACAGCAGTCTTCTCTTCTGCTTCAATTGGAACAACAGTTTTTTTTCAGCTTCATTTGGAACAACAGTTTGGCTTCTATCAGGGTTTTGAGCAGTGGGACGGCTTATGGTCCTCCGCCTCCTGCTCTTAAGGGATCTTATTGGTGTGGTCAAAACTTTTCTTCCTGAGGTCCCTTTCACCCTTTGCCTTGCTTTTAGAATCCTAATCTACTGGTGAAGCCTGACTATTATGTTTAACAATGTCCGCTTTTCCCTTTGTAATTCCCTTATTTCCATCAACTCCTCAAATAGAACAGCAGGCTACTCGCTGTGGGTTGGACTGTGGCTAGCTTCTTGATTTTCTCCTTGAGGTGGTTGTTCCGGGGTAAGAACCTTGCTTGGCTCTGTTATTTCTTGAGTTGATTCCTCTTCTGCCCTTCTGGTGCCTTCTGACTAGGAACGGGTTGTTCCTGCTCAGCATTTTCTAATATCTTCTCATTATGAACGGACAAATTTTCTATTTCCGCCTCTTCTGTATGCAATTCCTCGGGTGCGTCTTTCTCCTGGGTTTTCTCTATGGCTTGGAGGTTGTATGGACTCAGGGGTTGGCCATATTCACCCATATTGGCCAAAATGTTGGCCAATTCATCTTCCCCTAACAGGTCTTGTAATGGGCTTCCTTCCTACTGTTCCATTCCTTCCTCCTGCTTGGACTACTCAACTTCTTTCTTCTCGTCTCCTTCCTCTTCAGTCTGCTCATCTTGTTCTTCATCTCTCTCTACAGATTGCTCTGCCTCCTCTTCTTCTTCTTCTGTTTCTACCTCTGCAAACTGCTCTTCTCCCTCGACGTCTTCTTCTTCTGTCTATGTTTCTGCAGACTGCTCTTCTCCCTCGATGTCTTCTTCTTCTGTCTCTGTTTCCGTAGACTGCTTTGTTTCCTCGTTGTTTTCTTCTTCTGTCTCTGTTTCCGCAGTCTGCTCTTCTCCCTGATTACTTTCTTCCTCCGTTTCTGTCTCTGCAGACTGCTCATCTTCGATTTCTATTGCTTGGCTCATGCCTTCCTGGGGCTTCTCCAGCCCTCCTTGCAGCCCTGTGAGCCTTGCTGACTTTCTATGTTTTTCTGGTTGTTCGGGTGTACAAGCGTCATGCTTCCATTTTTCAGGTCGTTTTTCAGGTTGTTTTTCAGATTGCACTTCTGTGCAAGTGTCCTGCTTTCGTTTCTCTGAACGTTGGGGTGTGCTATCAACTCATTTTCGTTTTTTCGGGTATCCAGATGTGGCCATCCCTTTATTGATAATAGCAATTAGTTCTTCCCAGCTGCTTTGCTGTTGGGTGAGACTATAATTCACTATCAAGCGAATTAATCCGTGGTGGGTAACAACTGATTCTATGTGTTGTGCCCTTTTCATACTTCGTGCGACATCATGCAATAGTGAATTCAATAATGTAGGTAAATTCACAGAACATTTTTGTTTTAAGACAGCTAGGAGTTTAAGATGTCGTGGTCTTACCACGTCCTTTCTACCTTCACAAGTGATGTAGCTCTATATGATTTTTGCCAATTCCACCCATTGCTCTCCTAGCGTTTCTGGTAGCACCCCCTTTCCTCGGATTGTCAAATTCTGGCCCTCGTCCTGAAAGATTTCCAAAATCTTCTGCAGCCTTTCCTTCTTTATTGTCCATACTGGTCCCGTGGTTGGTAGTCCAGTGACTCTCGCTATTATGTCGTCGGTGACTGCTATTCGCCTTCCTCTTACTTTGGAGTATTCTTCCTGTAAGTTCTGTAAAAATTCTCTCGCTATTGTTTCATTAGACTCCTTCATGCGGTTGAGATAGGTCAACCATCCTACTCTCTTCAGGATTCTTCGCGCTGCAGCCGAAACAGTTAATGTTTGCGGTTCTTGGCGGACTGACCTTCCTCCCATAGTTTCACTAAAAATTCTCAAAGGAACAGCAGCTGTTTGTTGAAACACAAAGAAGCTGGTGGCGTATTCTTCGTTCAATTTCAAATGCAACGGCGTATGCAATGGAAATAGCTTCGAACAGCAGCTCATGCAGAAGAAAACAAAAATAGCAAATGATCATACCGTTGAGCCGTGCTATGCTCGAGTACAAAATTTTCTCGAATAATGGACTGACACGTACTCTGGGGAATGATGAGGTTACCTCCCCCCCCACAATGTGATAGGCTGTCCCAGTTGTCAAATAAAGGAGCAGCGTCTGTTCTGCCGCGAGGTCTTTATGGAACAGCTTATGGAAATATGCCATGTTCGCAAAAACAGCCTATTACTGAAATCAAGGTAGAAAGTTAGATCGCTTTTAATACGTAAGGGACTGCGGTGATTTGATGGATGTTCGGGGATAAGACATTTGCCATAAGTAGCGAGTCTCATGTGGTCACTGTCACTAGCTCTGTAATGATTGGTGATAATATATAGTTATGCGCTATATGGTTGGGTAATTATATAATTAATTATCACGTCATAAGAAACAAGAGGGTGTAATCTCCTTACCTATTGGTGTTAAAATACGACTTCAATACCATTAACAGTGCTCTACTGCCGATAGGTGTCCATAACCTTGGCAGAGTTGTTTATTTCACCCCTGGAACCATAGTCCTTTGTGTATGCCAGGAAGCATTATATAATGTCAAACTGTAGGCCACTATGCTGGCTTGGTGACCAGTTAGTCATAATGCCATTCACGAGGGAGGAGCGAATAGTGGGCAGGCCGGCTCGTGGTGAGACCTCCTGTTCCAAGGGTTATTTATTTTGATATACCTTTTGGACCGTTTCCTAGGTGTGGTGGCCCTATTGGGAATGCCACTTCGCTTCCATCCTGATGATCATGGTAGGCCAGCTCGTAATGAGACTTTCTATCCTGCAATTTGACAATTTTTAGAAACCCTGTTTTGCTTCCTTCTTTTTCTTCTTGTTTTAAATAGAGAGCCTTTCCTGTTTATACACAAAGGGTGGTTCAACACTCCTTAAGAGTAGGAATGGTGGAAGAAGTCTTAATATCCCAATAGAAAGGTATAAGCCCTTTGATCTTATTGCCAACTGATAATCAAAGTAGGTTAAAAAAAGAACCATCATGATACAGATAACCAATCAGAACGGAGTTAGTAGAATAATGGCAACAAAAGATGATAAATAAGCATATCTTTCCCTGCGTCCTTTCGCCAATTTAGGGCAGTTTCTTATAAAGATAGTGATTTATGATTTACTGATTTCCGTATGTTGTGTTTTTGTTTCCATCACATAAGTGCATAGCTGTATTCCAAAAGACTCGAAAGAACATTAGCAATAAGCATCCTTAAGAAGGAACAAGCTGTTTCAAAATCATATGAGTAGTGCTCCTTTCAAGGAAGGGCACACACAGTGCACAGATGTTGTTCATTTGGAGAAAGGAACAGTAGAAATCGATGGTGTTGTTCCTTGAAAAGGAACAGCAAAATCAAGCAAGTGTCGTTCTTTCGAAAAGAGCCCGGCAAAAATCAAAAAGTGTTGTTCCTTTTGGAAACAGCAAAAAGACACAAGTGTTGTTACTTTTGAAAAGGAACAGCAAAAATCGCAAGTGTTGTTCCTTTTGGAAAAGGAACAGCAAAAATCGCAAGTGCTGTTCCTTTTGGAAAAGGAATAGCAAAAAATCACAAGTGTTGTTCCTTTTCGAAAAGGAACAACGAAAATCATGAGTGTTGTTCCTTTTAGAAAAGGAACAACAAAAAATCACAAGTGTTGTTCCTTTTGGAAAAGGAACAACAAAAAATCACAAGTGTTGTTCCTTTTGGAAAAGGAACAGCAAAAATCACGAGTGTTGTTCCTTTTGGAAAAAGAACAGCAAAAATCACGAATGTTGTTCCTTTTAGAAAAGGAACAGTAAAAATCACAAGTGTTGTTCCTTTTGGAAAAGGAACAGCAAAAAATCACAAGTGTTGTTCCTTTTGGAAAAGGAACAGCAAAAATCACAAGTGTTATTCCTCTTGAAAAAATGAACAACAGAAGTAAAAAAACATATTGCAAAGATATGTACAAAACAATTCGAGAAGTTATATATAAATTGTAAGGAAAATTAAATTTCTTAGTGAGTTACAGGGGAAGACTTGTCTTCCTCCCCTAAGATCTCCATATCTGAATCTTGGCGTAGTTGTTGGTAGAAGGACTCCCGAGTAAGTGTTTTGCGATAAAGACGGACTCAATGGCCGTTTGCCTTGAAGGTATATCCAGAACCATCAATAGTAATCAGGGTAAGGGTCCCATTGTCATGCACTTTCTGAATTTCATATGGTCCCAACCAACGAGTTTGGAGTTTCCTGGGGAAGTCCTGAAATCTAGAGTCATATAAAAGAGCCAGTCTCCTTCATGGAAGACTCTATTTTTAATGAGAGCATCATGCCATTTAGCTCTCTGTTGTTGTATCAGGGCAGTGTGTTGGAGTGCAAAGAGCCTAATTTCATCCAGCTCATTAATTTGTTGTAGTCGATTAGTCTGTGCCTCAGTTAAGTCTAAACCAACTTCTTGTGCTGTTTGTAATGTCTAGATTTCAAATTCTATAGGAAAGATAGGTTGTTTTTCGAACATTAGCTGGTACGGTGAGTGACCAGTGGTGCTTCTCCATGTTTTTCTATAAGCCCACAGTGCTTCTGGTAATCTGGCAGCCCAGTCGCGTCTATGTAATGCAACTGTTTTTGTTAGAATTGTTTCTATTATTTTTTTGCTGCTTTCTACTTGCCCATTTGCCTGTGGGTGATATGGGGTGGTAATTTTATGCTGAACATGATAATTGTTGACTGTTTCCGCTATTCTGTTCCCAGCAAACTGTGGCCCTCCATCTGTAATTATCTCTCTAGGGAGGCCATAGCGCACAAATAGATGGAGCGGGAACTTGTTGTGGCCAGCAACAACCCCCCCTTTTTCATTTAACTATCTACCCAAAATACTAAATGAATAGGGGACCCCTAGTTTAATTTTGAGAAAAAATCAAATTTTCCTTCTTCAAAATAAAGATACCATCGCAGGCTTAAAAGCGGTCTTTCAAATATTTTAACCTAAGTCTACGATGAGGAAAAGGTCTTTAAGAAATTGCATTAATGCGCAAGGCCCCCCAACGTTAAGCCTAACATCGCGTCGCAATAAGTAATGTCCATAAGGAAAAACCTCAAAATCTGTCGATCTATGATAACGCCGATCGCAAGATCGCACATCGCAGAAATAAAATGGCAATACTTAACAAACATCAAACTCCTGTGACCTGTGATGTTGCGACCTGCGATATTGCGATCGCCGCAATGACACATTCTGCGATCTGCCGATTTGCGATAAGTGCGCTTTGCGATGGCATGATCTTTGATAGAACATAAAGCAAATCATGAATCATTTAATCGCAAATCCTTCGGGCATGCCATTCAAAGATAGACCACTTACCATAATCTGACTTCAAATCATGCGCTTTTAATGATAGTAAGTGGGTTAGTTGTCAGTTATTTAATGAAATAAAGACGCGTGCTTTGCTGAAGAATTGTTTCACGTAAGGTGGCATATTTAGTATATCGGTTGCATTTAAAACTCTCCCATCACCTTTCTCAATCAGTCATTTCCACCTCGCTTGTAATCTGCAGGAACTAGGAGATAAGAAGATTCAAAAAGCCGAATGCAGGAGAAAATGGGAAAGAAGAATAATGCCCAAGGCTCCGAGGCGAAGGAAAGGGAAAAGGAGATGGTGCCCTTGCACACAGACACTGCATGCAACAGGGACGCAGGAATTTCAACCTGGGAAGGCATGTATAGGCTGCTGGAGGAGGAAAATCCCAGAGTAATGAAGGTCGATAGCACCGCGGGATCACCAAACTCTTCCGAGGCATCCTTAGAAGAGCTGGCTTGTTCATTTCTCCATAGAATAGCAGCTAGACCCAAGATATTACCATATACAGATATGATCAAATGGATACTTGACAATGCAGAGTTACAAGGCAGACAATTCAAGGCTCCAGGGCATGGGCTCATAGGATCATTTTCCGCGCAAGACTTAAAGCTCATGTATCATCTTCCGGAGCCTCAAATGACCTACAACACGCAATTTGTCAGAAAATTTGCAGCAGAGAACCCAAACCTGGCAGAAACCACTAAAGAATGGACCAGAAGAGAGGAGCCGCTAAAAAAGGATAAAAATGGTATGTATAGCACTAGTTCTCTCACCTCTCCATATTGTTTTGTTGCGGCCATGCTGTGCAGGTTGTTTGGGATGCCAGACATAAATAAATTTTCGTCTGAATGGCTACCACTCATAGACGCTGCCACAAATGCCGATCTCGTGGATTGGGCCAAAATATTTTATGATAATTTATTCACTGCTATCATGAATTACCATTCTAAGAGATCCTTGTCACAAAGGGTCTATCCTCCATTTTATCTGTCTGCTTACATTATGGATTCTATTTGCTATGTATCTAAATTTCCAACTATGGGTTGGAAATGGACTACCCAGGACCCGTCGCCTATTCATGTTTACCACAACGTATTATGGGATTCACAGTTTGCCCCTCACTTCTATCAGATTTGCCACGAGCTCATTTTACCCCTATATAGGATGATGTATGGTGAAGAACCCTCGAGGTGCTCACCCGAAGCGCAAATAGACATCATCCACGTAGCAAGATGGTTCAGGGAAGAATGGTTCACTTATATCAGAGTGTTTGGGAGCACTGTACCTCCGCATGTCCTACCTCTGTATGTCCCCGACAAGCTTTTGGCTAGGGAAATTGCCTATCAGACTTGCTCAGAAGGCGGCCTAACCAAAGAATTAAAAGACAAGAAGAAGGCCATATGGCCTCAGTTTCCTGTAGCTTGTGGGGCCTTCTCATTATTTGATGTAGGACATGCTTTTGCCGAAGTAGGGAATGTGACGTCCCTAAAATTATTTAAATTCCCTGCTCGAACTTTTGACCTAAATAATGTTGCCCATGATTTCACTATAAGTGTCAGAATAAAAGTGTTCACCAGAAAGAAAGATTTATTTGATGACTTGTTTCAAAATAAAAGTTCATTCCAGGAAGTCTTGCAAGAAGCTAAGTCGAGGTTATCCCCAGATGACCTCGAAAGATTTTTGTTATTCAGAGAAAGAAGGCTAGACAGCATTCCTCTAGAAAAGCTGCGACCGCTCGCCAGAGAGCCTACTCCAAGTGTCAGCCTCAGCGGAAACTCCAGTACTTCCAAATCCAAATCTGACGTTGTCCAAGGAACATCCGAACGTTCTAAAAATTCTGCAAGCGACCAAGGGAAAGTTGGAGAAGCAGCCAAGGATACTGCTCAGTCAAGTGCCATGTCGCAACTGCAAGTTATCGCTTCCCCACCAAGAAATGTCCCTCCTCCCGTCACTACATCGTTGCTCGTCACTACAGAGCTCGATAAAGAGTGGGAAAACTTCAACGAGCTAATCAGCCTTGAAGGGAAAGTCCCAAGCGATGCGCAGGTAGCACAGGAAATGGTTTCAACCATGGTCGGTAGTGTCTCAGAAGCAGAACATAGTCATATCGCTCCGCCTTCTGAACTCCTACTTAGCATAGAGGAAATTCCCCCACTAGATGTGTTCTATAGTCCTCAACATAAAGCAATGGTGAGGAGACAAAGAAAGAAGAGAAAGCTGGAGAATACTCTGTCACAAGACGCCGAACATTTAGACGTCTTATGGAAAGACCCTAACAGAAATCCGACAGAAAATCTCACGAAGTTGCCTCAAATCGCAGGAGCGTACGCTTCTGCGACTATCGACAAAGCATTGGAAGTTCAGCAACTGTTGAGGGAGCAAGAAAACCAGATACAGCTGCTACAGCAATAGCTACAACAAGCCAATGCCAGCAATGAAGTGTCCAAACAACTCGAGAAACTACAAGAAGATTTTCGGCAAATGCAGATAAATTATCAGAAAAACCTGGACGAAAAAGGAAAGCAGTTGCAATCTTTACAAGAAATACACAAGGACGAGCCCAAGCGTTCCAAATTCATTTCAGAGTCTACTAGCTTATATGAGCAACTTCTACAGCAACAAGAAGAGTTCGGACGAAAAATATAGTAGTGGAGTCACTATTGCGAGCTGAGCGACAAACTCACCGATCAAGTGACAGACCTGCGAAGTGACTACGACTAGGTTGACAGACGAGTGACAGAGTATATAGCTTGGTAGAATGGAGAGGAAGGGAAGAGACCAAATGCAGCCAGAATAAACAAAAGCCATAAAGAATTTCTCTTCAACAAATGGGATGATCAAATCAAGCAGGCAGAACAGGCGGCAAAGGCAGCAGCGACACAGGCAAGTGTTCTTATAGACTGTGTAAATGAAAATTTACACAGAGCTAACTTAATCACAGAAACCACCCCTAGATACCTACCAAACAAGTCACGAATAGAGGCAGAATGGAAAGAGAAGGCGCAGGAAAAGGGAAAAGCGATTCAAGCTTTGAACAGGTTGAATTGGGAGTGTTATTGGGCATACTTAGTCAAGCCACACAGTCAATGGATGACTGTGAAATGCATCACAAACTCAGCAGAGAAAGTAGTGTCAGCTCTCATAGACTCTGTTTTCGTAGCCCAGCTCAGCGCAGAAGTCGGCCAACCGACTCTTCTCAAATCCATGCTGAATACCTGCAGTTTCAAAGACCAAATACAGAAGTAGCTTATTTTTAGCAGTTTGTTGTTTCTTTTTGTTTAGATTAGAAAAAGGACAGTCACTTGAGAACCGTATCCTACAATTTTGTAAAAACACTATTATTAGATTTAGGAAGTAGTATTTTAACCCTTCTCATGCATTTAGAGAAGGGTCCGGAGATTTGTCAAAAACTTATCCTCAGAACATGCACTTC
>APFE030340219.1:0-11900 GCA_000404065.3 Pinus taeda
TGAAAGAAAAACAAAAAAAACATGAATACAAATATAATATAATTTATAAATTTAATATCATAATAATTAAATTTAACAATTATATATTGAAAATAAATTAGAAAAATACATTTGCTAACTTACTTTTAATAGAAGTTCATTTTTTATTAATAGAAGTTCATTGTGTATATAAAATTTTAATACTCAAAAATTGAATGTTATATTTTTTTCAAATTAAAATATAAAATAAAATAATGAATAACCGGATATAATAAAATATATAATGACAAAATACATGTTTATTTTAGAAATTCTAAATGGACAATACAAATTCTTGGTAAATATTTTTCTCTTCTTGAAAACTAATGTTACATTTGAAACTTCAATTAAAAAAAAATAAATAAATTGATAAAACTACTTAATCATTAATAACAGAGAGGAAAAAAGAATCTTTGCCACCTGAAACCGTTAAAACGGAGATCATTGTCAAGTGGTATGATTGTTTAATCTCCCCATCATCATCACATTCCTATTTCCCACTCTTACATATGATCTATCATAATTTCATTTTTCCTAGATATTTTTTCTAATAAAAACTTCCCACATATTTTTCCCAGATTTGATTTTTGATTTTTGTACATGAAATAAAAAAGCCTTATAACAAATATTAAAAAAAAAACTTATAGAAATTTCTGGGTTCTTCTCTATTTGAATCTGAAGCTTCCCAGACACAAATCCTTGCCAAGTACAAACAATCAACTCCTGCGAATTTAAAGCCCTTCCCGCTCTAACCTGGAAACATAACACTCTAAAAACAACACAGGATATGTGTTTTCTGCTAATAGATCTTCAATGAGAAGGAAACAACAAGATTCCGCCAATGTACCCCAAACTTATATTTATTCAAATTCACGTCAGGATTCAATTCGGTTGGCAGGTAAGAACCTTGGGCTCTTGGCTTCTGATATCCGCCTTGGATTCATGTTAAAGCAAACATAGAAAGAAGGAATAAGGGTGGCTTGAGTTTGAGTTTGAGTTGCCCTGGAATAGATTTAAACAAGTTCTTTGATGAATTTGTTCAAGAATAAATTCAACCCAGCAATGCTTGCTCGGGTTTGAGGTGAGAAAAAACAGAGGGTTAAAGTAACAGGTGGATACAGCTGCAAAAGGTTAAAGTAGTGATGAAGATAAAGAAAGGGTGTTTCAATTTGTTGGCAAGAGCCGACGCAGTGATAGACTATGGGTTTCTTTCATGGTTGGTTGAGAAGAAGGAAGAGGAGCAAAGCACTAGAATTAGAAAAAAAGGATGTTTAGATTGGGTTCCACCAACGGAGGTCGATCTATCTATAATGGTTCCCATCATATAGAAGCTTCCAAGATTTTATGCAAGCTTCTAAAGTAACAATGTATATAATTTTGGAGTGGTCTTGTTAGAAATCCTTTTGCGACAGACCACCCCTAATTAGTAGTCGAAATCTACCCGAAAAAGAACTGAATCTGAAGTGCACTTTCTCAGATTCAAGAACATATAATTTATGATTTTCAAGTGCATTTTCATCACACAACCAGTTACAATCGCTAGACATGGAAACACACAGATGGATGAGGATTTTTTTCATCGATGAACAGGTGATAATTATAAACAAAATTATAGATAGCATTCTCAAAGAGTCCTGAAATTGAAGGATGAAAGTCGTGGGATGAAAGTGTAAGGAAATATTGAAGCCGGTTTTTGTTTAAATCGAAGAACAGATACACATATGAAGTACATCGGGCTCTTACCCATGAAAAGGTACATCTGGTTCCTACCCATGAAATGGTATCTGGTACGTGTGGTCCCTGAAATCGTACGTTCTGTTTAGAATACGCTCACTGAAAAGCCTACCTAACCTATTTAGGAATTATTCACGTGATGTTTCCAGATGCTAAAAGCAGTTGGGAGGGAGTTGATGTTTCCAGATTTTTCCGACTTCCTTAATAATGGTTCATTCACGAAACGATATTAATGCAACACGCACACTCTTTGATGGTAAATAGCAATAATAAGACCAGCACGACTGTGGAGAAAAGGAAGGCCATAAAAATTAATTTCACCCACTGTGCTTTCTTAACCAATCAAAACATTCATTGAATTGTTGCGTTAAACAGAAAGCTGCGTCTAAAATAGAATTGGAACTGCCATCTTCCAGCGCGCATCTCTACATCTAAATCAATATATAGGGTTCTTCTGAGGTGTCGCTTTAGAATTGCACAATCAACCACAACCGAAAGGGGTAAGTCTTAACGAACGAACATTCTGGAAAGAAGCATCAGGATTTAGAGCATTCCCTGACGAGAGTCTTGGTATTTAGTCACTGACCAAGGTCAAAGAAAAAACTAGACACATAACCGAATTCCCATCTCCCCTAGATAACTGGACCAGCCGCATAGCATCCACGAGGGTCTTACCACACCACCCTCTGCCATCCACATACCATAGCATAGCAGCAATCTTCGTCTCCCCACTGCTATTCCACAAAGCATCAACCGAGGTCTTCCCACAACCTATCTCCCTCATATCCTCGATTGTTACATAAACAACACAAAACCGTTCCGTAGTTGATTAAAGAAAGACCAGATAAGCGCTCCATTCCCCTAGTTGGAAGATAAGGTAAGGTTCGCCCACCATTCGGGTCATCGAACAAAGGAAAGGAATACCTATCTGTAAGGTAAGGGTATAGATAGGCCAGATTTCTTTTCTTTTGTTTAAATAGGCCAAGCCATTTCGCCTAGCAATGTGGTTATCAGAATAGCAAGGAAAATAAATAGGTCGTGCCATTTCGTCTTTCTAAAATAAACAACTAAACATCTACAGAACAGGGCAATCAACAAAAGAATACTAACCTTGTTTCTTAGGCATCTTTCTTTTGCGGCGGTTGAAACTCTGGAAACTCCTCATTCTCTGCTCCAAAAGCAAGCACTGGAAAAGCTGCTCTAGCTTCTGTATATGAAATAATTCCAAATCATCCGATCAGAAACAAAAGAATGAATTTAAAAAATAATTAAAAAATGTTCCACCACCGCTGCATATTCTCGTCAGCCACAACTTTCTCTCTCAATTAACACAAATCCACAGAGACATAACACAAACATTTACACACGACACATTTCTGGAGCGCTCCGTAAGACAGACAACTTTACATCACATCACAGTGTTTCGGAGAGAAATAAAGAGCTAACAGAGTCCACTCCATGCTTAACCTGTTGAATCATTCAACAGAGAAACAAAATTCGTCAGGTTACTCTCAAAATTCCCCGTGGAATGAATTAAAGGGACAAACCCATTAAACCAAGGGAACAGAAAATTACCCCAATCGCCTGCTGCCTTTCCTTCACTCTGGTTTTCGGAGGTGTAAAAATTCCTCCTCTGAGCACAACATCCTCTCCATTGACAATTAATATTACTCTTCATTCATCAATTGCCAGTCGCTACTATATAATCACTCATTCATTCATCAAGGGCCGCTAGAATTTTGTTTTAAGCTTTTTTTGTTTTTTTTGTTTTTTTTACTTTTGTGTTCAAGTTGTTAAATCAATCTTTTAATCACCATTTCTTAAACCAATCTTTTAATCACCATTACTTAAACCAATCTTTTAAACTGAGCTGAGTTGTCATGTGCTTTCCTGCTTTTACATGAAGAGCATTCGTTCGAGTTTTCATTACTTAAACCAATCTTTTAAACTGAGCTGAGTTGTCATGTGCTTTCCTGCTTTTACATGAAGAGCATGACTTAAACCAATCTTTTAAACTATAGGCCAGCTTGTTTACGGCAGGGAAGAATCATTTATCACTAAATTTCAAAGAATAATGATATTAATATTAATATTACATCAATCGTAAAATATATCATTATCAATAATAATATATAGATTGTTGATGTCACATTAAAAATTATTAAGAATGGAATTATACGAGATTAAAGAAGTAAATTAAAAAATCAATAAAATTATTTTTATAAGAATTTTGTTGGTAGTTCATATGAAATTAGGGTTTTGCTTGTAGCTATAATTTTATGTGAGGTTTGGGTTTTATTGGATGGAAGATGATTTTTAATAAATGTTGTCATTACTTTGGGATAGTAAGGGTTTATATCGCACTAATCAAATATCAGTTAGAAAGATGATATATTTAATTATAAATATAGGAATTTATACTTCCACTTTTGGGACGCATGGTAGAAATGGCCCTCGAGAGGGCTACCTGGTTATTAACCTCTCATTCCATTACAAAACTAGACAATTGTCTCCTTGGTCTTTCATGCATGGTATGTATTTTATATATAATTTAAAAGTAAGTTTCTTAAAATAATTTTCTAATTTTCTGTAAAAAAAATTAAAAAAATTTATCTTTTAATAGAATACTATAGAGTGTAAGGTTTATAGTGGTGGCAGGCCTTGGAATGAACATTTGTGCTTGTAGGTGACTTGTCAATCTTGCGCTAGAATCGTGTTGACATACAAGCACATGGACGTGAATAGTTGTAAACTTCAACAGAATATTAGAAAATATTTTTTTTTAATATATAGTATTTTTATTTAATGCAATGTTTTGTATTAATCTTTTTATAATAAATATTAATTCATAAACCATTTAATTAGGTATTTATAAATATAAATTTATAACCTATTTACCTAGATATTTGATCAATATGAATTTATAATCTACTCAATTAAATATTTAGTAAGTATAAATTTATAACTATTCAATTTGGTTAATAAATTGAAAAGCATTTGTTCAATTTTGTACATATAGTAAGCATTTTTTAAATGGTTACTAGTAACCTATTTGAATTTAAAAATAATTTGGGGTGAGGCGATGAAAGCGGTAAGGCGTTGTTGAAACTGCTCAACTAAAAATTTTGATTATGGAATTTGGGTAGCCTTGGTTCTCCCACTTTCAATCCATGTTCAAAACTACACAAACTCAGATATTGCAGACAAGGATTCTTTAAACATGATTTTAAAGGCAAGAGAGGGTCACACCTCCTTCTGGAATGCTCTTGCTAGTATGTATTTTCAATGGGAAGGAAAATTTGGTACAAAAGGAGGATCCTCAAGTTACTCTTAAATGCTTATTTTGGGAGAAAGTAAAATGAGTCTACAAGGTCCATGTATCCCTAAGGCCCCTCAGACCCTTAGATTTATCACTCCTACAATATGTCTAGAAGAGCACGAGAAATGCATTGCAGATCATGATTTTATATGTAAGTGTGTAGCAATTTGACCCATGAAGAAGGAATTGGAGCATTGGATACAACATAACTGATTTTATATGTAAGTGTGTAGCAATTTGACCCGTGAAGAAGGAATTGGAGCGTTGGATACAACATAACTGGAAACCAAAAGGAGTGGTGGATTTGGGACTGGGACCGAAAGGTGTCTTCACACTCATCTTTTCTCACCTTGAAGATAAAGGCAGGATCTTTGAAGGGAGATCATACTTCCTTAATAATGTGGGTCTCTACATTAGGCAATGGGAAGCTTGTTTCAACCCACATAAGGAGAAATTCATAGAAGCACCGATATGGGTAATATTGTACTCTTTACGAGTAGATTTATGGATACCAAAAATTCTAAAAGGTATAGGGAAAGCACTAGGATTTTTTTTCAAGGTATCAAAGGTAACAAAAAGAGGTAAGAAAATATCATATGCTAGGTTAGGTGTGTATATGAAAATATCTCAACCATTATCAGATTATATAGAGTTGCACTATCATTGAGAGATCTGGAAACAACCTCTATATCATGAGTGTGTTTCATTTAGATGTAGAATTTGTCATGGGCATGACCACTTGATAAGAGAGTGTGCACTAAGAACAAAGGAACGAGCTTGCGGTGCTCAAATGTAAAATGATGGTTTCAATAAGGTCGCTACACAGAGACAAACTCACAAGAACTGAACCTCTTATAATACAAAGGGGTTGGAGGGGAAGAATTTATTTTCCGCACTGGAGGATATGGAAGAAGACTCTCAGAACATAGAAGCCATCGATATGAATATTATTCCCACAAAATGAACTCTAGACAAAAGGTGTGCTAAAATGTAAGTTCGAAGAGGAGGAAGATATACAAGGTAGTTTTGACTTTTATTCACTGCCAGGTTTTGAGGAAATATCTCCTTTACTAAAGAAAAATTCATCAAACCTCTCAGATGAAGAGAGGGTATTAGCTACACCAGTGAATGATTAGGTGCAATAAGAACTGGGGGACTTGTCCAAAGAGGAAAGAGAGATCTATGCAAATGCTTATCTCAAGTGGAAAAGAAACTGATGAAACTCAATATTGGACGCAATAGATCAGTCATTCCAAGATTTTAAGGACAAGGAGAAAGAAATTACACTGAAGGACCTTATTAAAGAACATGAGAAGAAGACAAATACACTGAAGAAGGAAGTGAGACAAAACACGAGAGTGAACCAGGGTAATACAGATCAAGCAATAGCTATGACAGAGAAGACATTTCCTTTTCCCAACTCATCATCACGAGAATTATTTCATGGAACATAAGATGGATACAAACACCGATATATTAGGGACTGAATAACAAAGGAAAACATAATGGTTGTTATATTACATGAAACAAAACTAATAGGGGAGAAAATGAATCAAATAGCAGGCACTTATTGGAAAGGATGTGAGTCCATGTCTCCCAACGCTACGGGTAGTGCAATAGGCTTAGATGTTTGGTGGAAACCACATGAAGTGGTCTTCCAAGACTGGACGGCTTATGATCGAATTCTTACAGGTAGATTTAGGTATGTCGGAACAAAATAATTTTTTTCTATTGGTGGTTTGCAACCCTCCAGGTACAAGGGACAAGAAGGTTTTTTGGAAGCAACTACAGAAGGTGAAACAAATGATAGGAAATGTCTTATGGTTGGTTGGAGGATATTTTAATATCATAAGATCATTAGAGGAGAAAAAATGAGGCATTCATAGGTTAGGCCAAGCATCCTTTGATTTTGATTGGATCATAGATATTGCACCTTATACACATTCCAACAAACAATAGGATGTTTACCTGGAATATCATCGTAGAGGCACCAATCATATAGCGTGTTGTTTGGATCATTTTTTGTTATCAAAGGAAGTTTTATAGAATGATATATTTATTGAAGCCTCAATTTTGTCTTGCATGGGGTAGCATCACTAACCCATTTGATTGGAAACTGATCTGAAAGAAGCCCCACTAAATTAGCCTATCCGTTTTGAAAGCTTTTGGCTTCAATCCATTGGTCTTACACATTTATTAGCCAAATGGTGGAAGGATTTGGATATTAGAGGGACCAACAAAATGAACACATTCTAACTCAAGCTAAAATATTTGAAGGAAAGGATAAAATTTTGGAATAACCATGCCTTTTGGAATATCTTTGAAGACAAGACAGAGTGGGAAAGTAAAATGGCTAGCATCCAACAAAGAATCATTCTAGAAGGAAGAACCTCAGAGTTGATAGCAGAAGAGGCACAGACCCTTCAAAATATAGAGCACAAAAGGTAACAAGAAGAGACTCTTTGGAAGTAAAATTCTAGGATACAATGGATCAAGGAGGGAGATCGTAACTCAAAGTTCTTCCACAATGCTATGATTGAGCGTACAATTTTTTTCCTTCAGAGGAAAGGATGGAGATAAGAAACTACAACATTGAGATATAGAAAGTGAATCAATGCATTATTTTAATGATCTCTTGACGGAGGACAGTTCAGGAAGACAATTAGCTATAAATACAATGATTCAACACATACCAAGAGTGATTAATAGTGAGAAAAATATTGCATTAATGAGACCAATATCCACGTCTGAGGTTGAAATGGTGGTTATGAACATGCCTAAGAACAAGGCACTTGGACCGGATGACCTTACGAGATACTAATTGCAAGCATGTTGGGCATTTTTAGGCAAGGAAATTCAAGAAGTAGTTGAGGAATCAAGATGGTTGGGATCATTTCATGCAACACTCAACGCTATGTTCCTAGCATTAGCCCCAAAAGCATGTCCCTTTGAAATTCCAGAGGCTTTCAGACCAATTTCTCTATGTAGAATTCTTTTTAAAATTATTTCTATGGTAATAGTTGATTGATTGAAACTGCTCCTTCCATTATTATTCTCCCCATCTCAAACTAGTTTTATAGAAGGGTGTCAAATTGTGGATGGAGTTATTATGGTGCAAGAAATTATTTATTCTTTGAGGCCGTAAAAATTCTTAGTTATATCATTAAACTAGACTTATCGAAGGCCCATGAAAGATTTAGATGGCAATTCTTATTTCAGGTTCTCTAAGCTTATGGTTTCTTTGAACAATGGATAGAGTGTGTGGCGTCCATTATCTCATTTTTTTCTCTATTTTAATCAATGGTTCACCCTATCATACTATTCATCCTTCCAAAGGGCTCAGGAATGGTGATCCTCTATCAACATTTCTATTTATTCTAGACATGAAAGGACTTGGTCGAATGTTTCAAAAAGCTAGTGTATAAGGACACGTCTACGACCTTTTCTCATAAGGGGTAGATCTTCCTATTTCTCATCAACGTTTGTTGACAAAATTATATTATTTAGTTTACCAACCTAGAGAGAGGTGAAAAGAATGGGTAGAATTTTACAATTTTTTATGGAAGCCCCAGGAGCTATAGTGAACACTAACAAATAAGAAATGTTCTCCTTCAATTGTTCAGAGATGGTTCAAATCAGGTTAAGTCGAACCTTGGGTTTTAATAGAGGTCAAATTACTTCATAGTATTTAGGAATACCTCTTGTATTGTTATAAAATAGGGTCTCTACATGGGAAGAATTTATAGAAACAACTCATCGTAAAGTGAATAACATGAGTATCTATATTATCATTATGAGGTGTTGGCGTTGCACCTCTAGGAAACCATATATATCAAACATGCCACGAGATTTGGATGGTATTTCATGATCAAAATAGTCCTCAAAGCCCTTGAAAACACAATCATATCTATCCCTTGAATACTAAAACATCTTTTGAAAATCCAAGCACTATTGGGAACTACAACACGTAAGATTATGGACATAACCATCTGCAGAATCCATTTTTTGTGATATTCAAGACAGAGTAAAATTTCTTGGTACACCTAAATGACACCCATACTCTTTGAAAAGAATTCTATATATATCGTTCACGACACCCACACTCTTTGATAGGAATTCTATTGAAAAGAGCAACACGAGCGTGGAGAAAATGTCATCAAAACTAATTTCATCGTGCTTTCTTAACAAATCAAAACATTCATTAATTGTTGTATTACACAAAAAGTTTTGTCTAAAATAGAATTGAATATGTAACTAGCTATGTAGGCTATGTAGCTATGCGTCTCGAATTGGATTTGTAACTAGCTATGTGGGTTATGCAACTAGCTAGCTATGCATCTAGGATTGGATCTAGGGCATGTAGGCTTCTTTCCTAGTAAATGCTAGGTAGGCAGCTAACAATGCATCTACAATTGGATTTGTAACTAGCTATGTAGCTAGCTTCTTTCCTGCTAAGCTCTACGAGGGGAATCTCTACATCTAAATGTATATTCTGGGGTTTCTTCGAGTTGTTGCTTCTAAATTGCAAAATCAACAAAAAATGTTGAGTTTTTCTCACAAATGACTAGATCTAGCTCTATATGGTTTTTTTATGTAAGGTTTTTGTCGGTGTCTATCTATATGAAGGTTTTTGGCGGTTCCTCTCAATTGATTGAGCCACCTTTTCAATCTCATGTTTAATCTACCCACACATAATATGATACTTAATTAGAAGCTATTGGTCATGCTACGTAAATTAGTGGTTCTATGACTGGTGCTAGTGGTCTTTAAGCAACTTTAGCTTCATCAGGTTATCCACCTAACCAACTATTTATACCAAACTCTTATGGATATGTGACAATTGTTGCACAACCATGAAATGGGAGAAGGAGGAGCTCAATTGGGGATTTAGAGAGACCAATGCTGTAGCAAATGGTGCAACCATGATATGTGACAATGAGGATCTCAATTGGGCATTTAGAGAGACCAATGCTATAACAAGCAACACATCCATGAAATGATAAATGGAGGGACTTAATTGGCCATTTGTAGAGACCAATGCTCTAACAAATAACACAACCATGAAATGAGAAAAGGAGGAGCTCAATTGGGAGTTTGGAGAGACCAATGCTATCAATAGCTAAACATTTTGATGGGTGGTGAGACTTATTACATGGAAATACACCTAATACCTCACATTCGGGCCATAGTCAACACTTATGTGAACATAGATGGATGCAAAGGACTAAAACTGACTCTGTTGGCATAACTATTCTACAATGGAAATGTTCTATAAACATATCAAATAGATATTCATAACTTGCAACAAGAAATAGAGGAGAACAACGCCGTCAAACCTTGCTTCCTAGTAATCTTTTTTTTTTTTCAAAACTCCATAAATTGGTGGTTGCAAAAGAGCTAGAAAATCCTCATTCTCTACGGCAAAATCATTGGAAACACCACTCTAGCTCCTGTATATAAATTCCAACTCATCAGAAAAGGAAACAGAAAAAAGGGTGAGGAATGAATTTTAAAATAATTCAAGAAAGTATTTCCATGAGTACCAACTCACTCCAACTCACTCTGAAAGCATTATTTGTTGATGAAGTGAACCCTTCAACCACCAGTGCATATTCTCCTCAACCAGGACTTTCTCTCTCAATTAACACAAATCCAAAGACACACAAAATAAACGTTTACATAATTAACACATACAACTACACAACACAAATTACAAGCATAACACAACACTATAGATGAAATTGATGCATCTAACACTACACAAAAAATTTATGGAGCACTCCATAAGAAAAACAAGGAGGACTTTCTCTCTAAATTAACACAAATCCAAAGACACACAAAACAAACGTTTACATAATTAACACATACACCTACACAACACAAATTACAAGCATAACACAACACTACAGATGAAATTGATGCATCTAACACTACACTAAAAATTTATGGAGCACTCCATAAGACAAACAAATTTACACTAAAGTGCTTGAGAGAAAAGAATACCCATGCATGCTTAATGTGTAGATTGAACAGAGAAAAAAAATTCAAGTTACATAAATGTCCAAGTAAAATGAATTAAACACACAAATTAAGGGAACATAAAATTAATCAATCTCACCCCTCCCTGGTTAACCAGTTGAATAAATAGAGAAACTAATTTTTGGAATGAATTAAAGAGATAGACAAACAAATTGAAGGGAACAAAAAAAGCTACCCTATCCATTAATAATCCTTAAAGAGATAAACAAACAAATTGAAGGGAACAAAAAAAACTACCATGTCCATGAATAATCCACTCCATCGACTGTGATTGTTTTCATACTGTAAAAATTTTGATCTCTTCCTCTTCGTTAGTAAATTTACCACTCTCATTATTCATTCATCACAATGGTCGATCCCTCTAATTCTTCATTCATGAGGAGAAAGTATATAATGACAAAGGAATTTGTGAGTTTTATGATTGCATGTTTAGAGCGTTTGTGAGTTTTATGATTGCATTTTTAGATTGTTGTGTTAAAAATTATATGTTTTATGATTGCATTTTTAGACTGTTGTGTTCAAAATTATCTTTAACAACTCTTTTAATTGCCCTTCATTAAACAACATTTTAACTTAGTATTACTATTTTATAATTTATGATATTTTCTAACACTGAGCTTTTTAAAAATTATCAAAATACAGTTCAATCTTGGTCCATGACTTTCAAATTTTATATTTGAAGGGTTGTAGTTTTTTTACTTGCTTCTTTCAGTTCTCTGAGTGTGCATAACAATAAATACATTTAATATTTAATATTAATAGTGCAAAGGCTAGTCCTATTATTGAGTGA
>APFE030340231.1:0-15000 GCA_000404065.3 Pinus taeda
AAGAATACTGCAGATGCATTGACAAAATCTGTGAGCTCTGAGAAGTTCTCTTGGTGTAGAGAAACAATGGGCGTTTCAGGGCTGGAAAAATGACTAAGCTCTCCTGTGGTCCCCTGTGGAAAGAAAACAACAAGTGGGAGATTGTTGGGTTGTGTTATATTCTTTCCACATAGTTAACAGGGGGTTTGAGGGGTACCCGTAACCCCACTTTATCGGGTCTGGGGCAGCACCTCGGAAAATTTTGGTTTTGGACCCTATGTTACGTTGGGTGGACCCACCTATGGTTTTGTGAATGATTTTTGCACATGTTTTTTGGACGCGATGGTTTTCGGTCCATGGTTTTGGACGCTATGGTTTTCGGTCCGTGGTATTGGATGCTTCGGCATGTATAAATATGTATTGTAACATTGAAGGGAACATAATGAAAAATCAAGCTGGTAGTCCCGGTTTTGGGATCCAGTGGGAAATCTCTGTGTATATGTGTTTTATGTGTTATGCTCTCACATTTTTATTTTTCCTATGATTTAGAATTCGTATGCAGGTAATTTCTGTACGGGGTTAAAAACTACAATACTTTAGGCCAATCCCTTAGTAATTTCGTTGGTATTATTTGACGGGATCAAATAACTATTGTTTCACCCATTACTATGGGCGAATATCATGGTAAAGGCCCCTGGTATCCAGATTACCATGGTGTAGATTGTGTATGCGACTTTTCTTCATAATACTTGCATATGTACGTGACCTTGCATTAGAGGATTCGTGTATACTTTCGAAGAATTTTCCTTTATCATCCTTTTGTCTCTAAGCTGGCATTCCTTTGTCCATATAACCTATAACATATATATCATTCTGTATAACCATCATGTTATCAAAATGTTGACATCTTTATCAAGTAGGATTCCATCAAGGAGAATGAATTAGCCATAATGCCAACAATCTTCCCCTTTGGATTTGATGGAAACCAAATTGATGTTTGATCACCATCTTTAAACACTTGCAAACACACCTGTAAATACTAAGACTTCTTACCAATCTTCTCGAAGCGTTCTTCTCCAAACACCAAGCTTCTTCTCCCCTTTGACAACAAGGCGAAAAGGCTAACCAATGCTGAATGAAGACTTCTCCCCCCCTGTGTAGAGAGGAGCATTGTAGGCCTGATCTGTTGAATATGAGAATTACATATTGAACATGCCCCCCTGAGCATATGATGAACCTTTTGAAGATATTCAATATACTACAAGACTTTATGACTCAACCAAATATGACCTTTCCTATGAGCAAAGGTTCATGATTACATCAATCACCCAACATATAGTGGGGTAACATATTTGACCCAACATTACATCAATTTCCCAAAATAATGAGATTACATAAAAAACATTACTTGATCCCAATAGCCCATACATGACTAAGTATTACAATGACTACAACCTGGGTATTTACATGACCTTTACATCAAGGGACAAACATGCTATATATAACCAAAACTAGGACCTCAATAATGAGGTTTTATGATCATGATAGTCATCAACAACCGCGATATATAATATAGGAACCTGCAACATGAATATTTGAGAGAAGCATCATAGAAGCAACATGAACGTCCTCCTCATCAAACATGTCAATAGATAAATTTTACCATTTGCAATCCATGCATCATTAATAACTAGTGACAAAACATCGATATATAAATCTCCAGTAGTAACTGTAGAAATATCCAGACATTAGCAAAGATATGCAATAGGACATGCTTATGAAACCATAATGCCCACAATGGACTTTAGGGTTATAATAGTTGCTCCCTCTGAACCAACAGACTGCAACTAACCAATATTAGAAACAAAATATCAAACATGAAGTGGTGAATGCATATAGGGGGCTCTCCCTAAATCTATGCCATTTTTATAAATCAATGAGATGTATTTGTGTTTGTCTAACTCATAAACCCCTTACATATGTGATTTTCCTTCACATCACCTATGTACAAAAAGTAAATTGTAGTAATTTATAGTCACAACTCCCCCTGAACATGACATATCTATCAAAAAAATAGTAGAGTGATGAAGTAGAAATCATTCCTAATTTCTGTCTGCCATATTCAGAGGAATCATGTGGAAGTGACTTTGTAAATATATCTGCAACTTGTTCCTTTGAAGGAACATACTCCAGTTTGAATTTTTGTTCAAGCACATGTTCTCTTAGAAAATGGTATTTGATTGGGTTGTGCTTGGTTTTTGAGTGCATGAAAGGATTCATATAGATACTTATGGCACTAGTATTGTCACATAGAATAGGTACCGATTGAGGACAAGCAACTTGAATGTCTAATAATGTTTGGACCAACCATAGAAGTTGAGTACAACAAGATGCAACAACAACATATTAATTATCAGTAATAGATAAAGTGATGGAGCTTTGTTTCTTGCTGAACCATGAAATCAAGTGGGGTCCCAAATAAAATTATCCTCCACTAGTACTCTTGCGGTCATTAATATTACTTTCCCAATTTGAATCTGTGTAAACATGAAGCATAAAATCTATGGTTTTGGGGTACCATAGACCAAAACATTGAGTTACTTAAATATTCTCTTAACATCTTAGAGATAAGTTTCCTTAGGATTTGCTTGAAATCGTCCAACAATTCCAACTGCATGAATAATGTCTGGTCTTGTACCTATAAGGTAGAGAAAACTACCAATCATATATCTATATTCTAGTTGATTGACTAAAGGAGAATTATAATTTTGACTAAGATTACACCCTGTTACCATTGGTGTGCATATTGGCTTGCATTCTTCCATTCCATTTTTTTTCAAAATCTGTTTGAGGTACTTGGTATGAGAAAGAAAGATACCATTCTCAGTTTGTTGAACTTTAAGACCAAGAAAGTATGTTAGTTCACCAAGAAGAGACATTTAAAACTCTTGTTACATAGCAGAAGCAAATCCTTGACTCATAGACTCTACATTGCTTCCAAATATGATGTCATCTACATAAACAACAACCATCAAGAGTTTATCTTTATCAATTTTGATATATAGGTTGCTATCTACAGACCCCTTTTTGAACCCTTGTTGTTGAAGGTACCTGTCAAGATGACAATACCATGCACAAGGATATTTTTTTGATCGATACAATGCCTTCTTAAGTTTTCACACAATATTTTTATCATTGCCACGAATAAACTCTTTAGGTTGTTTAATATAGACCTCTTCTTCTATATCCCCATTTAAGAATATAGATTTAACATCCATTTCATATAATTTAAAGTTATGAAAACTTGAAAATGACAGAAACATTCTTATGACTTCAAGTATAACTATAGGTGCAAATGTTTCTTCAAAGTCTATCCCTTACTGCTAAGCATAACCTTTGCATACAAGTCTTGATTTTTTTCAAATTACTTCTCCATTTTCATTCAGTTTGTTTCTGAACACCCACTTTATCTCAATAACATTTTTACCATGAGGTCTTGGCACTAATTCTCATGTACAATTCTTTTCTATTTGATCAATTTATTCATGCATTTCCTTAATCCAACATTCATATTTGCTTGCTTGATTCACATTTTGAGGTCCAAATGTGGATAATAATTCTAAGTAAGTAGAAGTTCTAACAAGAGTTCCTCTAGTTTGTATTCATGCACCCTTTTCACCTATAATTTGAGAATCACGATCATTTTTCTGAACATACCTTGAAGGAGTCTTTTTTGATGTATCTGTGTTTTCATTTCCTTCTTCTAATGCTTCTATATTTCCTTCTCCTACAATCTTTTGGCTTGTAGTAGGGAGAGGTTTGTCATCTGTTGGTGCTTCTCTTTCAGTACCTATGGATACTTCATCAATCAAAACACCTATGAATTCAAAAATCTTTTGAAGCCTTTTATTATAGCATTTATATTCCTTGCTTCTAGAGGAGTATCAAAGAAGGACTCCTTCATAAGCTCTAGATTCAATGTTTCAAAGTTTATCATCATTTTTCTTTATGTAACAATTTCTTCCAAAAATTCTAAAGCGACAGTAGCAGGCTTACCGAACCATAATTCATATGGAGTTGTATCATTGTTTACTCGAACATGAGATTTCTTAAGTATATTCACGATTGTATGTGTTGTTTCCTGCTAGAAGGTATCAGGTGTTCCTACCTCATCAAGCATGGCACATGCCATTTATTGGATTTTTATATTTATTCTTTCGATTACTCCATTTTTTTTAGGAGCCTTAGCTATAGAAAGCTATCTTTTGATGAAATGTTGTTCACAAAATTTGAAAAACACATTTGACATAAACTCTCCTCCTTTATTAGATCTAAGAAATTTGATTTTCAAATCTAACGCACTTTCTACTAGAGCATTAAATATTTTAAATTTATCAAATTCTTCATCTTTATGTTCTAGTAAGCCAATCTAACACATTCTTGTAAAATCATCAATGAATAATATGAAGTAATTTTCAGCACAAGGAGACTTATTTCTCATATGAAAACACAAATCATTATGAATAAGTTCAAGTGGCTTACTTTAAGTACCTTCTTTAGCACTAAACTAAACTATGTTTTGGTTACCAAATTGACATGATTTGCAGATGTTATTTTCAGGTGGAGAGATGTTGAGCAAGTCATGAGCTGCTTCCATTCTGCTTGATTTGTGAAATTGAGAAAAGATAAGGTGTCCCAAACTTTTGTGCCAAAGCCACCTTTCTTCAGATAAGTAACAATGTTCTTAGCTACCTTCCGAGACATAGACATTTCCTAGAGTTCTTTTTCCATTTATTATGATCTTACCTATGTCCATGTTTCTTACCACACAATTCTTTAATTTGAAAACAAATGCATGCCCTTGGTCACACATTTGAATAACACTTAACAAGTTATGTCTTAATCCATCAACAAATTAAACATTTCCTATCTTGACCTTTTTCTTTAACAACATGGTTCCTTTCCATTTGCTAGGAGTAGGTGAGTTATTACCAAAATTTACATTATTTTCTTCCTTTATTTCATTAAATTAAATAAAAAAATTTTGTCACCTGTCATATGCTTCGAACATCCATTGTTAATGTACCACATATTTTCTTGATCTCCTACATACAAAGATATACCACAATTTTCAGAGTCTGTAGTTTTCTTTTTCCATACCTTGGGCATTATTGTGTTCTTCGCATGTTGGTAAGATGGTGCCTTTCTAATTCTGCATTCAGTTTCTTTATAACCAAATTTATTGCAAAGAGAACATTCATTTCATCTTAAAGAGGTGATAAAACATTATAAGAATATTTATTTGCCTTAATATCATTCTTTTGTTTTCTTGCTTCTCTAGTCATAATACTTTTATAAGCAACACACTGAACAACTTTGTGACCAAAATTATGACAAGTAAAGCATTGACCATTGAAGTAGGAGTACCTAGAAGTATAATACCTTCTTGCGTAGTTTTCCCTTTGATTATGGTAAGGTTTTTTTTCTTTGGAGATATTTGATCCCTCATTCTTTTATTGAGAACTATAATTCTGATGTATGCTTCCTTTTATTGCATTCACGTATCTTCCTGTACCTATTTGAGAAGATTTTATATTTTTTGATGATTCACCATTTGAATTGTATCCAAAACTTGTATTGATTAGAGGAGAGTGTTGCACTTTGAATATTTCTTCTAAAGTCTCAGATCCTTTACCAAATATAAGATTTAGAGCCCTTGTTTTCTCAAGTTCCTTTCTTACACCCACTATTTCAAGTTCTAAATTTTCACGGTGCCTTTCTTTTTCCAGAACTTGTTTCCTCAAAACTTCTTCAATTAATTTGGCTTCTTCTAGACACATTTTTAGCTCATTTATTTCTTCAACAAGAGTATTTTCATTACATATTTCATTTTATTCAAGAGCATCCATAAAAGCATCATCATATTCATCTACACATTTTTCTTCAAATGCCATAAGCAATTGACAATATTGATCACATTCAACATCCTCATTATTGGCAGAATATTCACTTTCTTTGTGAGTATAAAATTTTTTCTTGTTATCAAACCTTATTTTAACATTCCCTTTTGGATAATTCTTCCCTTTCTCATGATTCTATTTATAAGGACATTTAGCATCATAGTGACCAACCCTTGCACAAACAAAACATTTGAAATGAAGCTTACCTCTAAACCTATCAATTCCTACCAAAAGTTTCTTCACAAAATTTCCTTCTTCTTCATCCAAAATTTAACCTATTTCCTTAAGTTCTTCCTTTTCCTTCCTTTTGTATGTAGCTTTGAATGATACTTCTCTGATATCTAATGGACCCCCTTTTCTCATTTCATAAGTTGTTTAAATCCCATGGAGCTATTCAATAGTGAGATTCTTCAAATCCTGCATTGAGTCTTCAATGGTAGAGACTTTGGAGTCAAACTTTGAAGTTAGATATCTGATAATTTTCTCAACACCAGTAGAATATTTTATTTCATCACTAAGATTTTTCATTGAGTTAATGATCTCATCTACTCTAAGAAAAAACTTGCAATACTTTCATTATCATGCATTCTGAGAGTCTCATACTGAATTCTAAACGTTTTAAGTTTAGTTCTCTTTACCTTAGTGTCGCCTTCATAGATTTGGATAATCTTATCCCATATAGATTTTGCGGTATTTAGATGCATGACCTTCAAAAATTTTGATTCTTCCAAGCTTCCTAAGAGACAATTGTCTACCTTTGCATTGGTCTCATACTGTTTCTTCCATTCATTATTTGTGGGAAGGAAGGATGGGTATTGATATCATCCTTTAATTATTGCCCATACATCGACTCCAAGTGACTGCAAATATGATTTCATTCTATATTTCCAAAATACAAAGTTAGTTCCATTAAACAAAGGTGGCTTGATAAAAGATACTCCCTCTTGACTACTCATCTTGATGGATCTCCCTTTAAGTGACCAAGCTTATTTTGAGGGATATGCTTTGATAATAATCGTTGGGAAAAATACTAATAGGGGGGGTGAATAAGTATTTTAAATGAAAACTTCCAAATTTTATATTTTGAAATATGTATGCTATTGTTATTAAAGAAACCTATGTATACATGCTATTTTAGAGAAGGAAACCAACGTATATCTAGTTTAGTTATTTTTCTAACAAATGATTATCTTTTATCATTGCACTAGAAGATTAATTACTTTTCAATATGCAATAAAGAACATAATAAATCACAACAAATGAGAAACACACATAGGACACCAGGATTTTAGGTGGAAACCCAATGTGGGAGAAAAGCACCACTATTGTCGTCTCTGTCTTTTTTCTTATGATAAAAAGAAAAACATTACAATTGTATTGGTGCAGATTCTTGTCAGTGCACATGAACCCACCTACAAAAGGCTACAACCTTCAATGATTCTCCAACACACACTGAAAGGGAGCTACAACCTCTTGAACTTGTTTATCCACTCCTACAGGAAGGGATCCCTTACCCCATTTTCGAATGCTACAACCTTCAGCTCTTTGTGGACGACTTTTTAGAATATTTTAGACTGGATCCAACTATCAAAAAATCATCACACAACATGTAGGTCACCTTTCGTCACATTTTCAAACTGGACCCTTATCAACCATAACCCAAACAAAGTGAAGTATTGAATTTGAGACATTGTCACACTACAAATTAACTGAAATTTTGAAGCATATAATCACTGACTGCAAAACGCAACCAAAAATAACAAACATCAAATTATTTACACGACTGCATTGAATAAGACTCTTGTATATATGTACCTTCTTTGTATAATACCTATGTACAGATCTAAGAATAATGAACATTGAATCATTAATCATTAAACCATACATAGACCATTTCACTAGTTACAAATTACTCAACCAATCACAGATTTTCTAAACCAATTACATACCATAGATCATACACCTAGTCAAACTTTTGTACCCATAAAATTGATCAATTCAACCAAGTCACCTCAATTTTCACTATTAGACATAGATCATCATGATAGAGACATCACTGACACACTACATAATGTAAACCAGATAACATCAACTGTAAACATCAATCATTAGATCAAAACCTAGATTATATAAACGACATCATAAAGGAATATCAACGTATGTACGTGCTCACCATGGGCAATACTTGTATACAGATCTACACATACTGAAAATTATTTCACAGAATGTATACACGACCCTACATAGATGGATCCATGTATGTACGCGACTATTCTCAAACATAGCTACGTACATATCTACAAAACTTTCGCTACAAACACAATTTCACTTTTTGCAGCCTTTATTGTCAATACTATAGCCTTCTGAATAAATCACAATATCACATTTTCATCAATGTTAGCTACTTAGTCATTTTAAACAAGTAAATCAACCAAACATATATGTCAACATATTTGTGATCTTTCAGATCTGAGTCTTCTCCTTTCTCCCTCGTGCACACCTGATTCAAATCAAATCATTCATAGACAACCCAATACTTTCATCCCCAACACCTTGATCTCCATCTCTTTATATAGCTTTAGCCTTAGTCAATACCTTAGGCCAATCCCTTACTAATTTCGTTGGTATTGTTTGATGGGATCAAATAACCATTGTCCCGCCCATTACTATGGGCCAATACCATGGTAAAGACCTGTGGTATCCAGATTACCATGGTGTGAATTTTGTACATGGCTTTTTTTCACAATACCTGCATATGTACGCGACCTTGCTTTTCAGGACCCACATATACTTTCTCAAACTTTTCTTTTATCATTCATCTGTCTCTGAACTAACATTCCTTTGTCCATATCACTTGTAGCATCTATATCATTCTGTATCATTTGACATACCCATCCTGTTATCACAATGTTGACATCTTTATCAAGTAGGTTGCATTAAAGACAACACATTATCTATAATGCAAACTATTAAAAATAAAGAATAATATTTGTCATAAATTTCTGTACATATAATTATTAATTTAATTTTTTAATTTATCTTATATATATCTATATATATATAATATAATATATATACTATATATATATATATATATATATATAATATAAAATAAATAGTAACTTATTTATATGATATTTTAAAACAGAAAACATTATAAATTAAATTGGTGGGTATTATGCAAAAGAAAAAGGATAAAAACGGAAAACTTACTCTTGCGAAAAAATTTTATAAAATAATAAAATTACAGGTATAATTTTTTTTAATAAAAGTAAGAAAATATGAATAGTTTTATAAAAAGTTTGGAAGTGCTTTTTCTTATTTCGTTTGAGTACAATAAAATATTATCCATTAATTTAATATTTTTATAATAAAAAATAATATTTTATCACAATTATATATAATAATATATAGATTATATATATTATATATATAAATATAAATATAAATATAATATGCATTTAATTATTAAAAAAAAATAAATTAACTTTATAAAAATATTTTAAATTAATAATAAATTACATATCAATTTTTTGCTCAATAAAAAATTTAAAGACACAAAATAATAAAGGATTTTTGTTTGTTTGTTTGTGAGGTTAGTTATTTTTCCTAGTAAGTAGTTGGCTCGTTATCAAATTTCAACCTGCTATGTACTTTTTCAGGTAAACTGCACTTAAACTAACTCATTGAAATATTATGAATCAAAACTAGTGTTTAATATTCAAACTAGAAAATTGATGAGAAATACATTAAGTTATCATGTATTTTGAAAAGAATTTGAACTATATGGACCATAGAAAAGATATAGGGTTAAATATATTTTTTTAATGACAAAAGGGAAATGTCTTTTCCTATTTGTTTTAGTAAGTCATTATTTTAAATGAAAAATAATATATGGTAACAATTATAATTTTTCAAGTTAGTTTCAGATGTGAAAGAGAAGATATTTTTTATGTAATAAATTTCGTGAAGGTAATTGATGAGCTATTTTTTAATTTTTAATTAGTAAATTAATTAATTTTTAAAATAATAATAAAAAAGAAAAATAAATAGCACTGGCTAAATAATAACTAATATATAAAACTTTTGCGTGTAAACTATAAAATCCTTCCCCATCAATTCAATTTTCCTAATTAAAAAATCCAAACCAAAGCCTCCATCCATTTTATAAAACTATCATTTATTACACAATACCTTTTTTTAAATAATTTAAATATAATATTATAACACTAATAATATTAAAAATACAATTCAATTCACTTAACGAAATAGTAAGTTGATATTTTGAATGAAAAATAATATAGGATGAATCTAAGATCTTAAAGTTTATGAGATAATATTTATCATAATTTTCATGAGATAGTTCATGACAATCTTTTACAGCAATAATATTATGGTTTAAATCAATTCAATTTTCTAATTAATATCCAAACACACTTTTTATTTATTTTATAAATCTCCATTTTTTATTATACAAATATTATTTCCAATATAATTTATTAAAAAAAAATAATATTAAGAAGGCGAATATTGCACTAGTATATGATTATGTTAAATCAATTCAATTTTCTAATTAATACAAAAACTTTTTATTTATTTTATAACTCAATGTTTTTATTATACAATATATTTTCAAATAAATTTATAAAAAAAAATATTAACAAGTGAATAATGGCACATAGTACAGTCTTTCATTTTATTATAATTTAATTATTTAATTGATATTTTGTATATAAAATTTTTTGCAATGTGGAAGTTATTTATGTTGGCATTAAAGGATTTTATTGTTAATATTTTAGTAATTTATTATCATATACGATATTAATGCTAATATTTTAAGTGTAAATTATGTGTAGTTTTGTATTTTTGTATATGTTTCAAATTAGGGATATGTGTGGAAGTGCAGAAGAACTCTATTATAGAGAGGTTTGTATTTCATCTAATTCATTCTTTTGTATAATTTTTTTCGTAGAGTGGAACCTCTATATGTTGGTATTAAAGAATCTTAATCTTAATATTTTTGTAAGCAATTGACATTTATGATATTATTGGTGATATTTAAAAGGTAAATTATGCATATCTTCATATTTTTGAATATCTTTTCATATTTTATATATGTTTCAAATTAGGCATATGCGTGGAAGCGTGAAAGAACTCTATTGTATGGAGAGATCCATATTTCCATGCTTGTTCCGCACTACTTGCTTTGCACAAACGATAAATGCACAAGTTCTTCCATACATGCTATATCTGGACATGTAACTTTATTGTACGGAGAGGTCCACATTTTGTCTAAATTTTGTCTCAACGCATGCTTGTTCCACACTGCTTGGTCCACATAATGACATATGCACAAATTCTTTTGTACATACTATATATGGAGACTCCACTAGAGCGAGTAGCTATGTTAGTAAACAATTGATGTATATGAAGTTATTGCTAATATTTTGAGTATTTCAAACATCTTCTTGTTTATTCTCTTGTGCGGAAGTGTTGTTTGTGCAAATATCTACACTTTGCACTAAGTGTTAATATTATTGCTGATATTTTAGCTATAAAAAGTGCATATTAGTAGTCAATTGAGTAAAAGTTGTACAGAGTGCACACAAATTTGTGTAGAAAATCACATTTGATTGAGCAAACACTTTGTTTATAGGACATGTAGAAGTGTGGAGAATGTTCATTGTGCGGAAGAAGATTTCAAGTTTTCATTGTGCGAATAATAACACTGTTTATGTTTATATTGATAATAATATTTTATTGTAAATAATGTTTCCAATATCTATTTGTTTATGCTCTTGTGTGAAAGTGTTTTTTGTGCTGATGTACACACTTTGCACTAAACACTTTTATTGCTAATATTATTGCTAATACTTAAGTTATTGATAACGCATATCAGTAGTCAAGTAAGTAAAAGTTGTTTGGAGTGCACACAAAGTTATGTATTAAAACCACTTTTCATTGAGAAGAATATTTGTTTATAGGACATGTAGAAGTGTGGAAAATGTTCATTGTGTGGAAGAAATTTTCAAGTTTGCATTGTGCAGATAATAACATTCTTTATGCACATATTATTCATAATACTTTAATTGTAAATAATTTATACTACTGCTATTTAAGTAAACAACATCTTGAAGGTGAAAAAGAAGCAGAGGGAGAGTGCAATGGAGGTAAGAAAAGCATGCGAGCCGGCAAAGCCTGCGATGGTGATCTTTCGGCTCCACCAGCCCCTCATAGCACATGCTACCAGAGGGGTAATTTGCATCAAGGAGAGTTTGAATGCATGTATCTGGGCTATGAGGCTTATTGGAAGTGAGCAGAGCACCGATAAAGGGGAGGTGTATCTAGCTGATGGCTTAGAAGGATCATTCGGAAGCCACTGCTTTATGGGATTAGGGCACAAAGAGATCCATTTTTGAATATATCTGAATATCAGATCTGAACCTCATTTTGAATGCGATCGAGATGGGGATAAATTACCCTTCATTTCTCCACTGTCTAGGGCTAGAACTGAACCAGAAGCACTACATCACAACTCCTCTTTGAATCTTTTTCATGAGTTTTCTGCTGCATCTGAACCCATACAGGCTGGAATCTCCCATAACTGCGATGTTGTGGACTGATCCTCCCTAATCTTGCAGGAAGAACAAATAATCCATTTTACGACTTGCTATAATACATCAGATCTAAGCTCATAGAGGTCATCTGGAGTAGATCCACAGTTTTTTGCACCACTGTCTACATCGACGCCCATCAGCGAGGTATGGTATGCCAAAAATATTAGACCCCACATATCAGATCTAGGTTTTCCACATGTTTTGTGTGCATCTTACCCTAGTCAAGGATGATCTGGATCTATACTGTGGACTATTGAACGACTATCATAAGATTTCACCCCACATACAATTAAACTCAGATCAACAAGGAATCCACAACCACAGACCGTGCCTGTAATGCAGTCCATGTCACTATAACTAAAAATCTCCTATGCCGCTAATCTGGCTCTCAATACACAAGCTTCCTAGGATCAGGATGATCAGAAATCTTTCCAAATTTTTCTCAAGACAACTGATGGTAAAACTTCTTTAGTATGGGTACAAGCATTAGACAAGGTTTCACTTTTGAAGATGATCATCATGTGAAATTTTGGCTATCCATCGCACCTTCAAAACCTTATCTGTGGTGGTATATCTATGTAGGATAATCAAAATTTACATGAATACAATATTCAATCTACATCCACCATCATCCTAAATTTGAGATTAAGAGGCGGAGCAGTGGGATCTACTAAGTTAAAAGGAACAGGAGGTATCGTTGATTCTAGATTACCAATAAGAGCATAACCAAGCCAGGAACACATCAATGGTGGACTATCCTACAAAAATATCCTACAGGGAAAAACAACACATCAATCTCACATATAAAAAACTCACAACATACACAGTCCCTAGATAGTAGAGTAATTGGATCATGTCCAAGAAATGAACATAGACATTACAGAAACAATTGATATTTGTTCAACTTATGAAGCACAAGCCATCATTTGCATATTCAACAGTTTCTGGCCAAAACCAATGGATATATTTCACTTGATCTTCACAAACTGGACAACAAACTATGAAATACACCTATGCCCTAAAGGTTTTTCATTGTTAAGTTTGCATCATCAGAGGATTGAGAAGTTATAATATAGGAAGGTCCATGGTTTTGGGGATCAACGGGACTCTTCATCACTCTGTGGTTCCCAGATTTTGATGCCAACACCATGGTTGTATCCAGAATGTCGGTCTGGGTTCAGCTTCATAACCTTCCCCTACATTAATCGCAATGCTCCGGCCACATTCATGAGTGTGATGAATGATATTTCCAGACCTTTCCTTAATGATTTTGTACTTGTGTATCTTGATGACATTCTTGTTTTCAGTAGAACATGGGAAGATCATGTGAGTCATGTTAAAAAGGTGCTTGATGTTTTGCAAAAAGAAAAATTGTATGTCAAAATGTCTAAGTGTGAATTTGGCAAGACCTATTTGATTTACTTGGGTCACATTGTTGGAGGTGGAGAATTAAAAATAGGTCCTTCTAAAATTGATGTGATTGTAAAGTGGCCTAAACCCACCAATGTTACAGAGGATTGTATATTTTTGGGTGTAGTACAATACTAGAGAAGGTTTCTTTCCATCTTCAACATTATGCACCCCCCTTACATGCATTGACAAGTGTGAAGAAAATCTTTCAGTGTGGGGGAAAGCAGCAGAAAGCCTTTGATACAATGACAGAGAAGATCAATACCACACCAGTTATGGCCTTACCTAACCTCCAAGAACCTTTTAAGATCGAGACAGATGCCAGTACACCATGGGAGTAGTGTTGATGTAGCAAAGGAAACCTATATGTTACCATTTAGAGGCATTCTCCCAATCTGCTTTGAACTATACCACATATGACAAGGAGTTGTATGCCTTGGTTCAAAGCGTGAAGAAGTGGAAGCATTATTTGATTGGCAAGGAGATGATCATTCCCACATATCACCAACCCTTGCATTACCTCCAGTCACAAACTAAGCTTCAACAAGCACGACATTTCAGATGGATGGGATTCCTCCAGCGGTTTCACTTGGTAATAACATAAAAGAAGGGCACTGACAACAAAGTGCCAGATATGTTTTATCATCCTCCTATTACCGCATCTATAGTTTTGAAAAATTCCTCTTTATATTTTGAAAATTATGCTGAATAGTATGTTGACGGTGATGATTTTAAGGAGATTTATGCAAGTTTGAATTATGGATCATAGGTGTACAATTACCATTTGCAGGGAAAGTTGTTGTACCACCTTCGAAAATATTGTATCCCCACCAATGAGATAATACATGTAATTAGAGAGGAACATACCTCTCTCGTGTTAGGTCATTTTGATGTAGGGAAACCTTTGTGTCATTTGCAGAGGTTATGTTATTGGCCTCACATGAAAATTATTGTGACTCAATATGTAAAGGGATGTGTGTTGTGTTTAGTTAGCAAGCCCACTAATAGAAAATTGGGGCTCTACACACCACCAC